>CM028369.1:21581261-21682759 GCA_016624345.1 Platycodon grandiflorus
AGAGATGATTTGAGTGACTAGTAATCTTCCCATGAATCGGTCGGAGTTGTAATATGTAGATGGAAACAATATTGCATCTTTGGTCCTTTTAGTATGTAGTTCATGCATCTTTTTTATACTCATAGAAATGGTTAGCAACATTTATGAGTGAAAATAGCTCGAGAATCCAATAATACAAGTGAGCTTTAAGCACAAGATTAGAGTAATTACTCGGTCTATTGCTTATAAGTGTAACTTAAGATATAAGTTGATGAAAGGTTACTTTCTCACTATACTCTTTTGAGTGATCGCGCTCATGGTGGTGAGAAACTTGTTACGATGTTTGGTGAAGTTCATTGAGTGTATCCTTTTAGGCGAAGCTTCCCGTTGAAGAAGAATAACTTTATCATTGATGTTCTTAGGCCAAGCTAATAATCTCGGTGATTTTGGAATGACGATTTCCTTTGAATTACTTTTTGAAACTCTTCTCATTCCATTTACTCTAAACTTTTATAAAAAGTTTTCTTGAAAAGGTGTTAGATTGATACAATCGTTAGCCTTATATCAAGATGGCAAGTCTTTAGAAGTGAATCTAAGTAATTCATCCATCATATATGAAGTTGACATATTTGCTATGGGATATATCATGATTTTGACAAAGAGTAGTTTTTGAGAGATATATATAATCCTTAGCAAGTCGGTCTCTACTTAACTACAGATTACTTCTCTTCATGATATCAATATAGTTAGATATATGATAGATTTTCTTAATAGTAATCACATAATCATCATGATATTCTTTCTCACATGTTTTTGAAAACAAAATTAATTTTGATTTTTTAAAAAAGTTTTCAAATGGCTTCGAGGTTTCTCAGGTCAAAAGATTTTTGAAATGAAAGATTTTGAAAAGAACTTTTGACTATGCATCTAATCTGAGCAGCGGATCTAAACTCTCGGGGTTGTTAAGCCTGGAATGAAAATTCTCGAAGAACTTGCTCGATACCAATTGTTAGGTCCATTGTAGAATGCTCGATTATATAGGCTAGAGGGGGGGTGAATAGCCTATACAATGTGTATAAAAATTTCATCCTATTTTAATATGTAAGTTGAAAGTAAAGATGAAATAATTAATATAAATAGGTCATCTTCTAGTTCTAACAACTTTTGCGAAATTGGTTAAATCGGACAAATGGGATCGTGATTTGAAGAACATGCGAAGGAAGATGTTGTTATACTTGGTTTGTTGAATAAGAGTTTGGCGGCGGAAGAATAGACAAAGAAGTATAGAGACAAGATTAAAGTAACGTAAATGTTTGATTACAACTTAAGCATAATGCTTAACTAAAATCTTATATTAGATGCATCAATTACTTTACGCAACTGATTGCATAAGATAAAGCAAATTATACGGAAAGAGAAATAAAGGTGAATGTATCAAAATATATATTATATTAAAATTAGTGAGAGGTTTGCTCAAGGGCAAACATGCTTAGTACATCAACCTAGACTCTCTAACCTAGCAATCTCCCCGGTGTAGAAGGAAAGTCAAATTGGGATGCGGGACTCATTATTAGAACTCTAACCCTAGTTACTAACACCACCCTTGGAGGTAGAGGCGAGAGAAGTGCTAGTATAAGAGTGATGTGAGAAGAGATATTGGCGTTCAAAAAAAAGTATTTGAACAACTGAAAGCACTCTGCCAAAAAGTGATGATAATTTATTTCACAATCGACACAACTTATAATGTAGGATAAGTCCGCCTATATGAATGCAATTTGGATTTTTAGACTCTAGCTCTTCATCGGACATCTTCAAAATTTGGATCAGTTCTCAACAAATTGCGGGGAAGGCTTGGTCTCTTCTCGAAGATGTGAATTGCAAAGCTTGAAGAGAGCTGAAGTCTTTGAAGGGAGAAAGAACTCAAATCAAAAGCTGGGTTTTGATCAAGCTAAACTTCTCACCTTTGGAGTTTCTATTTTTTCTCTTTTCAAGTGTTTGTTCTTACACTTGAATTTCTCCTCTTTTGATTGTGGTACTTAGATTAAAAGAATGAGGATCGATTTCAATACCACAATCTCTCGAGGTTTTATACATACTATTGTTTTGTTTTGAGAATGTCTTCTTAAATAGGTTGGAGAAGAAGTGAAGAATTTGTTGAAATGGGTTTGCCGTTGGAAATCGAGACATTGAATGCACATGAATCGTCTTTCAAACTATTGGGCAAAGAGCCGTCAGTTAAGCTTTGTGCTTTGAATTTGGTCCGTGATTTAGGGTGATGATTTGACACAGCGGCAACTGGGACATAAGCCTTGTTCGTCCTTTTGAAGAATCTTGTCTTGAAGTCGGACTTTAAACACCGAAGAGGAAATGTCTTAATAGTGAAGGCAAAGTTAGCGTCGCGTATCTTTGGCTTTGTCATAAAGATCTTGTAACGGATCTATTTTGACATGTAGCGTTTAGATCAACGAGATGTTCCTCTTGAATAATCGGCTACGCGGTTCGTTCCTATAAGGATCTTGGCGATATAAATCGCGATGTATGCTTCTGAAGTGGAGTTCTTGATTGGACATTCTTGAAAGGAATGTACTGATTGGACATTGCCGATGAGCATTTAGTGTTTGGCGTGAAGAGAGCTAATCCATCTTAAAGTTATCATCACCTTGGTAGGACAAAGACTTCGGATATGTACAAAGACTTCCTAGTCTAATGACCTATGCATTGTTTCAACAAGTTGCCACACCACTAAGCGCATGACCCTTTTAGTCACTTGTGAAATATGCGTTGTAATGGGAACAAACAAATCAACATATTTGGAATATGCATACATATATATCAGCATTTGTTTTACTGGTATTCTACTAAGGATTCATGGCCAAAGCATAAATCCTTAGTGGCCATCACCCTACGGTGCTCTCATAATGACCGAATGAGTGTCGTGTTCCAGCCTCAGGCGGAGATCAAAACAAGCCATCTTGATCTATTCCAAAATCCTTGCGATGACCTCTCATTATGTTATTAGGATTAGGATATCTTGGATACTACTTTGTAACAAATTTTCTACTCAAAATTGAATCATTATGTATCTTTATCACGTATCTGCTGTTTAGTCAAAATTCAGTTGTATTGTTCTTGTAATCGTGATCCCCACTATGTATTGTTCAAAACTACTTGGATTATTGAATACAAGTTCGAACTTTTCATGACTATCTACTTATGTGAATTCCTCGATAGCATGAATTAATGTGTTTTAAGCTGTTGATCTACATATCATTCTTCATCATAGTGTTTACTTTCCTCGATAATTGAAGAAATTGACCTTGATGAAACGATCACACAATTCTTACACAAACTCTGCTAAAAACCATCAGACAAACAGGTCCTATAAAATCGGCTATATTGAGTTTTAGTCAATTACAAAAAGTTAAAATCTTGGCTTTACATTATCTAATAATTGCCTTTTCTTTGAATTAGAACATCTCATCATGATTTAATTCAAGATCTCTGACACTCTAGTTGTTCAAACATAAGTAGACTACGATTACCTAAAGGATGACCTTTATGTCTACATTTTAACTTTAGGTTACTACAAGTCTATTACTAAATCTCGACTTTTCTATTCTACATACAAGATTACTAGTAAATCTACTTTGAACCAAGTTGTAACGTGTCAACCTAAAGACTGTAAGCATTTGAACTTATAAAGGATTTATCTCATCAAAGTATATGAAAATACTTTCATTTGTCAATTACTAAAATCCTAGCTTTTAACTTCTAAAAATCAAGGCTTACACTCACTTTCAAAACAGCTCAACAACAATTTGTGCTCTCTAATAACAACTATTGAATCTAGTATGATATTTGAGATTAGTAATGAGAAGGCAAGGTTAGCGATTTCTCTTGATGATACACCATCTCTTAACTACTAATCGGCAAGCGGTGAATTCAAAACACTCGTCATGCATTATCACATACCTAAATTTCAAAAGACGAGAAGAAAGACTTAGGTAACTTGAATTTATCTCAAAAGACAGCCGAAATTTTAGGATTCTTAGGAAGACTTTGCTCCCAAAGACTAGTCCTTCTTAGAGTGAATGGGCAATACAACCCCTTGTTTATATTTCATGCCTCACTCTCGATTCTGAGGCTAGTATGTAAACACTCTTTTGCAAAACCCTTTTCTTGTTAAAGATTGATACCTTTGTTACCTGAGAAGAAGCTCGGACATCATTTCGGTACACTTTCAATATCTCACTTGTCGACTTCCCTTCACCAATTCTAAAGAAATACTCTTATAAATTCATATTATTAGTAGAACTTTGTGTATCATACATTCTATCATCGCTAAAACACTTCTCTAAATCAATTAGGATATTAACTCTATAACTCAACAAACTCGTTTAATTGGTGTCAAGGAAAACATCGAACAACCTCCTTATCGCTAGTTCTTACCTTAGCGGATAGCCCATATAAAGCTGGCGATAAAATCCCAAATCCTTCACAAAATCTCTATGAGTATAAAAACTTAACTTAAACTTGAACACATAATATTCGTCATTAAACACTCTAAATCCAATCCATCTTTGTTTAGGCGCCTTTCCTAACAATTGGTGTCGCTAGTATTCTTTCTAATAATATTCCTTCTAATAATTGGTGTCAACTAGAATCAAGACTAATCCACTGAAAAATTACACCACTCCAAAAAAATGATATCTCAAGACTAAACTCGGCGGTTATACCGATCATATCTCAATAAGAAGGATAAATCAATTTGATTAAATATGAATTTAAACCTCGGTTTAAAAGTAACTTGTTTATACATTTCCCTAGCGCCTATATCATAGCCATAACCATTCTCGGCATGATGACATAATCCTAAATCGAAACATCATTACCATGTCATTAAATGCATTCACTCTCTTAAGCCCCCAAACGTCCTATCAAATTTCTCTAACCAAGAAACCCCTTCATCCTCTCAAAACTTGGCGATAAATGATAACCCACATTCAAAGCTCTCTTAATATATCCCTTATTTCTTGACACCTCTTCATCTTCCTTCCCAACTCTTCCTCACCATTCGAGAACATACCAACCTACATCATGTGTTCGCCAAACACGCTCAATTCGAACATCGACCCATCTCATATAATGAAATGCGACAGAATAATGATCTTCCTAGCTACTCCTCCGAGGTGATCCGTCGACCCAGCGTCGATCGGCGAGTAGAAAGAAATCGCTTGAGAGATCTAAGGAACGATGTGTCAAACTTCATTCCATGGATTCCATCAACAAATCCTATCTCAACCACTCGCAACCAATACTCTCTTCCCCTAACTCCTCAAACGCTACACCTGAACCATCTCCAACTCAAGAAGAATCTCAACTTGCAAATGACTACTCTGCACCTTACCCAGCGGCCAATGCTCCCTCCAACTAGAAATAAAAATCTTCATCCTCTACTCCGTATTAATAGAATATCTAATTAGGTTTTTAGTTTTGATAAATAACTTTCTTTTGTACTATGTTTGTAATACATTTTTGTTCAAGTTACATTTACTACCTTTATACTTTTTTACTTCTTCGTAATATGTCCAAGTGCATATTTTTTGTTTAAACAGCTATTCTCAACATAAACATCTATATATATGCATATACTCTTATTCCACCTTAAACAATTGACACATTGACAAAAGAAAAATGCTTTATAGGACATTCTTAGATGCATATCTCATGCTTCAGATCTTTGTTGACATGCTTCTCAAATAAAAATGTCTTAATAAATAATTCATCTGCTCTTCATAACTCATGAATTAACCATAACTAGTCCTATTATACTTACTTTCTGTACACCTATATATCTCACATATAGCCTTGCACCATAACAATTGGTATTTAAAATTCACAAATAGCCTTGCACCATAACTTACTAATAAAAATAGTGGAATGTATATATAACACATGTTTAACATAAAATTTCTGAGGATGAAAGTTAACAAATTTCTCTTGACCATTAAAGCTCTATCGTATAACAAAACTCATACCTTATGAGTTGTCCTAATCAAGTTCTATGATTTGTCCGATACATACAAAAATAAACATAAACACGTATATATATTACGGAGGAGACATACTATAAGTAACTTTTCTATTAGGAAGAAGAGATGATAAGTAAATGGTGATAATATATCTCTACTAAGACAGAAAGAAAAGCATATAAATTATTAACACGTATGAGGATAAGAGATACATATAATTAAGTAACACCTCTAGAAGAAAAGATTATGAAAATGCACATGCTAAAACAAAACAAAAACTCATATGCAGACTACATATTGGTACACCCATTGTGACCAAGAAAAAAGAAAATATATTGGTACACCTATTGTGACCTTTAAGACACAAAATTCATTCCCACTACATGTCGTGCCCATAATTCATACCTTATGAATCAAATTCTTACACCTTGTCCTCTCCCCACTAAAGAGACTCTATATACGGTCCTCCTCATCTCTATAAAAGTGTGATTCATCCAAACCTATTGTGACCATTAAGGAGGAGGAAATTAGATAAAATTGACACATACATTCAAGAAAAGAAGAAAGGAGAAAGACATTAAGGAGAAAAGATTGTAAGAAGGAAAGATTAAAAGATTAAATATTGAAGATTAAAGATTGCCTTCAGTAAGAAGAAAAGCCTATAATCAAAAATAGAGGAGGATACATCTACAAACAAATAGGAAGAGCTTATAGTAATAACCAAAGCAAATATGACACTCCTCACCGTCAAAAGCGCTATTCCTAAAAGTAGAATGCCACTCCTCACTGCTCAAACAGATACTTCTAAAAAACTATCATACTACTGTCGCTTTGCTTTATTAATCATGCTTTGAAAGAGTTCCTATAAACGAGGAGGAGATTGTTGCAATTCTGTTTATAATTCTATCTAGGCCATGCTCACTTAATATAATATTCTCATGGACTCCAACAAATAGAATCAATCATGGTCAACTTTGTATTCATAAGGTCATGGACTCAAGCAAATAGGAGGAGATTGTTGTAATTCATATAAGATTTCCATGCATAACCTAAATTGTATTCATAGGAGGAGATTGTTGTAATTCATATAAGATTTGCTTGAATTCATAACCTAAGTCTAAGTTAAGGTAAGCTGATCTCACTCTCCATAACCTTTGAATTGCTTGCATCCATAACCTAACTTGTATCCATAACCTAAGTCAAGGTGAGTGATTTTTACTTAATCAATTCGATTAAGCACCGATTCATAACTTTTTCTTGCTCAACCTCTGAAAACGTCTTTTACTTAATCAATTCGATTAAGCACACTGATTCATAACTTTTTCTTGCTCAAGCCAATTCAGATCATACTGTTAGGTCCAAGGTTGCTCAGAATAGGCTAGAAGGGGGGGTTGAATAGCCTATGTCCTATTTTTCAAATTTGATCCAAAAATCTACTTCACTTTAAGTTTGAAAAGATTTGCAGGCGGAAGTCTTGTGAAGTATAGGACAAGTTGAGAATGGCTGATCTTCACAGGTCAAGATCAGCAGTTCACAACAATTTGGAAATCTGGAAATTTAAAGCAACACAAACAATTCACAAACACACACTCAAGTAGAGAATTTAATATGGTTCACACTTATAAATAAGTGCTACGTCCACAACCAAAGTGGTCAACTTTGGATTTGAAAATCGTGTACTAAGTTTTTCCACTAGATATTTTACAAACTAAATCTCTAATGGATTGTGTACAAAAATTTTGTTGACTAAGTGTTTGTGTGGGAGAATTGATATCAATAAGATACAATTCTCGTGAGCTATGAAAAGCTAGGTGTTGCAATCAATGAAGAGCTTTAATGGATTTGGGCGTCAAAGTGTGAAGCTCTTCATGATTAAGTCTGAGATAGGAGGCGTTTAAGCTTTTAAGAACTTGAAGACAATGGAGATTGATGAGTTGGAGTAGATGAAGTGTTGAAGAGTTATTGAATGCAGCAATGAAGTCTCCTTTTATATGCGGGAGGAAGCTTGGAGCCGTTGGTGATTTTCAAACTTGAATTTAAGAGCAATTAATGCTCTAATCTGGTTGTTGACTCGATAGGCTGTCACAGCTGCGATTCGTCTGACTTTTGCTTTAAAAATAGGCGGTTGCAAGGCAGGAGGAATGTCCTTTTCAGTGTATGCCAAGAATGGAAACCTTCATTATTAGTTGCGAGGTTTAGCGTTGTATCGCAATTAATGAGGTCTTTAAGTTAGGACATGTCTTCAGATGACTATCGGACGTTCTTGGAGTTCTTCATCATTAATGAAGCTTGACGAGCTTGTCCGATATCCAAAGGAAGGCTGGAAATTTTGCCTATTTGTGCAGGAGGACGTCCGATGTCCTATAGGCTATCTTCTTCAAGACTTATACAATTAACAACCCTAAGCTATTCAAGCTATGCCTAAGTACAAGTTGCCACACTAAGGAATCCAATTAGTCACCTTGCCTTAGACTTGGTTATGGATTCAAGCAAATCTAAACTAAATACAACACATACTTATTACAATCAAGAAGAACACCTGGCCAATATAGGCAATATTGCAATTATTTCTCATAGCTTCAAAAGCATATATGTTTCTTCATTTATAAAATTACATAAATCGCAGCTATAGGTGACTATACATACTATCGCTTATAAAATTTAACCTTCAACCTAGGGCATGATATAAAATGATTATTCAATAATGGCATGTTATTACTAAGGATTGAACATCGCTTTTAAGATGAGATGTAAATAATAATAGTAATGGTCTAAATAAATAGGAGAGTAGGAAGTATATGCGTAAATCACCGATATCTATGTATGCATATTCTAACAGTGATTTGCTTGTTCCCATTACAACGCATGTTTCACAAGTGGCTAAAAGGCTATACTTAGTAGTGTGGCAACTTGTTGCAATGCATAGGTCATTAGACTAGGAAGTCTTATATATAGTCTTTGTCCTACCAAGTGATGACAACTTTAATATGGATTAGCTCTCTTGTGCCAGCAGGACACTGTGGCAATGTCCACCGGCCAAGACATTCCTTCCGCCAATGTCCCATGACCTCTACTTCCAGTTATCACATCGGTTTCGGTGATGTCGGCCAAGGTCCTTATATGAACAAAGCTAGAGAAGGCGATTATCCAAGAGGAACATCGATCGTTGATCAAGCGCTACAAGTCAAAATAGATCCGTTACAAGATCTTTTGACAAGTCAAAGATACGCGTCGATGTGCGCCTTCCTATTATCCAAAGGCATTTCCTTTACGTGTTTAAAGTTCGACTTCAAGACTATATTCTATAAAGGGCGAACACGGTCGCGCTACATCCCGGCTAAGCATGACAAGTCAAAATCTGTCGGCCTAATTTCGGACCAAATTCAAGACAAAAGCCTAACTGGTCTTTGTCCAACAGTTTGAGCGACACACTCCGTTGCATTAATGATTCATATTTCCAGGACTCATTCAATGCTCCAGAATTCTTCATCTTCTCCAACCTATATAAGAAGACTCTCATTCTCACAATCAAAAGATAGAGTATGTATGCATATATACCGTGAGGGTCGTGGTATTGAAATCATTTTTCAATCTTTCAATCAAGACCACACCAAAGTGAGAAACACAAGTGTAAGAACAAACACTATGGGAAACAGAAATTCCAAAGGCGAAGTCCCGCTTGATCAAAAACTTAGTTTTTATTTGAGTTCTTTCTCCCTCGAAAGACTCGGTCTCTTGATCTTTGCACTTCAAATCTTGACAAAGACCAAGCCTTCTGCAATTCGTTGAAGCTGATCAAGCTTGAAGATGTCCGATGAAGAGCGAGCATAAAAATCCACATTGCATTATATCGGCAGACTTATACTACATTATAAGTCTTGTCGATTGTCAATAAATTGTCATCACTTTTGGCCAAGTGCTTAGCTCGGTTGTTCAAATACTTGCTATTTGAACAATGCCTAATATTCTCTTCTCACCTCGCCTCCTTTACTCAAACAATCTCCTTCCCAAGGTACTTGATGAGAGCTAAAGGTTGGAGGTTAGTCATGTCTTCCGGTTTTCCTTTTGACTTTCCTTCTACTCCCGGGGAGATTGCTAGGTTAGAGAGTCTAGGTTGATGTACTAAGCATGTTTGCCTTTGAGCAAACCTCTGCTAAATTTTAATATAATTTATATTTTTGATACATTCAGCCTTTATTTCTCTTTCCTGTAAAAATTGATATATATTGTGCAATCTAGTTGTAAAAAGCAATTGATGCATCTAATATAAGATTTTAGTTAACTGTTGTGATTAATTTATACACATTAACTTACAAGTTGCTTCAATCTTGTTTGTTATACTTAAGCTGATTATTCTTCCGCTGCTCAAACTCTTGTCTATCAGCCAAGTATAACAACATCTTCCTTCTGCATGTTCTTCAAAACTACCGATACAAGTTGTCTGATATAACAAACATCAGCTAAGTTGTAAGAACTAGGAAGATGACCTATTTATGTTAATTATTTCATCCATGCTTTCAACGTAAATGTCAAAATGGGATGAAATTTTTTAATAAACGTAGTATAGGCTATTCACCCCCCTCTAGCCTATACTCTGAACACATCACTGTGGACCTAACATCCTGCAATACACAAACAACCAATAGTGCCTCGATACGGGTAATGCGTAGTATCGGCGTCCCACAATCCCGTCGGGTTCAACCTAGCAAGCCAAAGTCATGCGTATTGCTACAACAGTGGGGCTACAGTTAAGAAGAGGGGTGTGTGAACTCCGGTACGGCGACTTGTAGCGATCACAAACGTTGGTTTGTAAAGACTATAAGTCGTCCCACCATAACATTAGTAACGACGAAGCCAGCTGGACTTACACAACATACAAGTAGGTATTCTTACTCTACTTATGCAAATAACCGTCAAGTTCAAAAGTAGTGAACTTGACAAATATCACGCTACAATTGATAAACAAGAGCTCAATTGAGATTAATTGTTCGAATCATTGTGGATCCTTTTAGAGGATTAAAAGACTTGATTACAAAGGACAAACAAGAGCTCAATTGAGATGGATTGTTGGAAGATTTGTGGATCCTTTTAGAGGATCAAAAGTCTTGATTACAAAGGATAAACAAGAGCTCAATTGAGATTGATTTTTGGAATATTTGTTGATCCTTTTAGAGGATCAAAAGACTTGCTTTCAAAGGAAAAACAAAAACCCAATTGAGATTGACTGTTGGAAGCTTTGTGGATCCTTTTAAAGGGTCAAAAGACATGTTTGCAAAGGATAAGCAAGTTCTCAATAGAGATTGATTGTTGGAAGCATTGTGGATCCTTTTAAAGGATCAAAAGACTTGATTATAAAGGATAAACAAGTGTTCAATTGAGATTGATTATTGGAAGCTTTGTTGATCCTTTTTGAGGAACAAAAGACTTGATTATAAAGCATAAACAAGAGCTCAATTGATATTGATTGTTGGAAGCTTTATGGATCCTTTTAGAGGATCAAAAGACTTGATTACAAATAATAAACAAGAGCTCAATCGAGATTGATTGTTGGAAGCTTTGTGGATCCTTTTAGAGGATCAAAACTTATTACAAATGATAAACAAGATCTCAATTGAGATTGATTGTTGGAATCATTGTTGATCCTTTTAAAGGATCAAAAGACCTGTTTTCACAGGATAAATAAGAGCTCAATTGAGATTGATTGTGGGAAGCTTTGTGGATCCTTTTAGAGGATCAAAAGTCTTGATTACAAAGGCTAAACAAGAGCTCAATTGAGATTGATTGTTAAAATCTTTGTTGATCCTTTTAGAGTATCAAAAGACTTGATTACTAAGGATAAACAAGAGCTCAATTGAGATTGATTAATTGAAGCTTTGTGGATCTTTTTATAAATTCAAAGACTTGTTTACAAACGATAAACAAGAGCTCAAATGAGATTGATTTTTGGAAGCTTTGTTGATCCTTTTAGAGGATCAAAAGACTTTATTACAAAGGATAAACAAGAGCTCAATTGAGATTGATTGTTGGAATCTTTGTGATGAGAATCGACCCAACCAAGTTCAAGATCCTTTGAGCATAACCGAAGGTCCAATGATTCGTGCGCATGCAAGGAAGATTGGAGAGGCTTTGGTCACACTTGTGGAAGAGATTCAGAGCCAAAATAAAGTCAAGGTTGATCTGGAAGGTCAAGGGAAGTTCGTGTGCGCATTCGGGGGCTTAACGACTTCAAAAATCATCCAAGAAGAATCTGACCCACGCCCTAGTGCGCATCAAGCCGCGCGCTAGCGCGCATGTTCCCAGCATTTTTCAGAAATCAGAAAATCAGAATTTCAGCAAAGAATCGTGCCTTAGCACGCCCTAGTGCGCCGTATGGACTGGTTGGAATTGGACAGTTTTTGACTTGTTTGTTCATCTTTTCTGATGTATTTCTGATGTAAAACGTATATACTGACCTGGGTGGTATATATAGGTTTGCTCTTTCATTTTGTAAACAATCTTTGAACTTTTGACAAAATTTTTATGCAAATTACTTGAGATTTTCATCTCTTTCCTTCACAACTTGAGTGTTTGTGAGATTAACTGGTTTCTTGGATTAGAAACCACCCCTTGAACTTATCAATCTCTACGAGTCGAGAGATTGTGGTGTTTCATGGTTCGTGGGTCATTGACTCTCCATCAACGGTTCTCGTCGCAACGGGTTCCTAGTCAATCGCGACTAGCGGGTCGAGGAGACTCTCCATCAATTTCATTCATTTATTCCATTGATTTTTTGTGTTTCCTTTCATTTTGAAGTGTTTGAGTCATAATTTTCGCGTTCTTGATTGGGTGCGTAATCTTGATCGATCTTGGGCGAATTCACCCTAACAAGCGGCGAATTCACATCAATTGGTCGAGCCATCGAAGAGGTAACCAATTTTCGTTCTTCCATTTCTGTTCTCCAAAATTCTGAATTCTTGTGTCTGTTTGTCCGTGTTTCCATTCGGAAAGTAAAAAAAAAAAAGGAGATATTGCCCATACAAAAAAAAAAAATTATGACTTGAAGTTGTGGTGAATCAAAGCGAAATTAAATTAGGTTTGCGCAAAAAAAAAAAAATAGTGTAGCCTAAAATTGGGTTTGGGCTAATTTGATCATCCTTGTTCATTTGCTATTGAGAAATTTTCTGGAATATTTTTTTTAATTTTATTAAAAATCATCATTTCATATAAAATCCATTGTGTTTTTGTTCTTTTCTTGCTATCGAGTGGAATTGTTTCTCACTTCGAGTTGTTACCTGATGCGTAACAAGCGCCGATTCTTTGCTTATGATTTTATGGGCCGAAGGTTATGTGAATAATGATGGAAAGTTGCAGCGAAAACAATAAGATAGATGACGGGTCACGGTTAGGCTTCACTCACCTAACGTAAAGATCCCGTTTGGGTTCACCGTTAGGCTTCACTCACCTAACGTAAAAATCCCTTTGAATATTACTTCCTAAACCTAAGGAAAATAATAGACAAAATATGAACAAAACTTTGTTCTTTGTATTACTCTCTTGAGAATCAAATCTGAATTTACAACACTAATTCTAACCCTTTATATAGTTGTTTACAATTGCATCCTAATCTTAAAAGGAAAAGAAAACTAATCCTAATTGTACAAGAAATTAGAATACTACCCTACCTAGGAATAGAGACATAAACCTATACAACCTAGGAATCAAAACAAAGCGAGGAAAAGAAGAGAACTCACCAAATCTGGTGTGAGGCGTCGCCTCATCGCCCAAAGATAAACTTTGTGGCGGCTGGTCATGTCTTCTAGGCGTCGCTCCCTCCTAAACAAGGCGATCGCTTTCAATCGAAAGTTCAAAATGTCTTCTTTTTCCCATGTATCATCCCTTGTTGTGCATGTGACCTCCAAAGGCCTTCCAAACTCTTGAAACTTCCTACTTTGCATCACCAACTCAGCGATAATGTCAACCCATCTTCACCCATTTGTAACGGCGTCCATGGTATTGTTTGGGTCTTTCGTGGGTCATCTCTAATGCTCCGCATCATCCTCCCTTTCTTAAGAAAGAATTGGCCTCAATTCTTCAAGCATTTTGTCCTCCAAGAATGGTGATAAGTCTCCCACATTGAATGTAGAACTAATCGAATATTCCTCGGGAAGGTCCAATTTGTAAGAACTATCGCCAAACCGTTCCAATACTTGAAAAGGGCCTTCGGCTCATGGCATTAGTTTATTCTTCCTTTTGCTAGAAATCTTTCTTTCATAAATGTAGCCACACTAAATCTCGGGTTAAAATTCGGTTGTCTTCGACTCTTGTTGGCTCGTTTCTTGTATAATTCATTCACCTTCTCGATTCTTGCGGACTTGTTCATGAAATTGTTGTATATCTTTCCATTTGGTGAACACATCCGGTTGCTCTTTCCCTTTTCGCGTGGGAACCATATCTATCGGAAATAAGGATTAACCCCATACACAAATTCAAATGGAGAATGCTTTGTAGCATATGTTGGTGTACGGTTATAAGCAAATTCTGCATGAGCCAACTTCAAATCCCAATCCTTTTGGGTCTTCCCAACTAGTCCTCTTAATAGAACTCCAAGGGTCCTATTTGTAACTTCCGTTTGTCCATCCGTTTGCGGGTGATGAGATGTACTAAACAACAATTTAGTTCCAATTATCCTCCAAAAAGAACGCCAAAAATGACTAAGAAACTTGCTATCTCGATCACTTACAATTGTCTTTGGTACTCCATGCAAACGCACAATTTCTTTGAAGTATAGATCCGCAATTAAGGAAGCATCATCCGTCTTGTGACCGCGATGCAAATGTGCCATTTTAGAATCGATTAACCACCACCATGATAGCATCCTTTTCTCTTTGTGTCCGTGGTAAAGCCACAATGAAATCCATTGATACATCGCTCCATGGCTGTTTTGGTATGGGCAAAGGCGTGTACAATCCTTGATGGAACGTACTTTTCATCTTTTGACATGTGGCACATCGAGAGATAATAGTTTGCACATCACCAAGCATCTTTGGCCAATAAAAATGTTCTTGCAATAACTCAAGCATCTTCTTGATGCCAAAATGTCCCGCTAATCCTCCTCCACGAGTTTCTCGTAGTAATAACTCCCTTATCGAACACTTGGGAATACAAAGCTGATTGCCTTTGAACAAAAAGCCTTCTTGTAACACGAAATTCCCATTCTTTCCTTTCTTGCAGTCGAGAATAATAGAACCAAAATCCGGGTCTTCCTTGTAGTATTCACACACTAGTTTGAACCCTAGTAACTTGGCATCCATCATGGTAAGCATTGAGTATCTCCTTGATAATGCATCTGCTACCACATTGTTCTTTCCATCCTTGTACTTCGAAGAGAAGTTGAAAGATTGCAGAAATTCCACCCACTTAGCGTGCCTTGGTTTTAACTTGTGTTGCCCATGTATGTACTTCAAAGCCTCATGATCGGAATGAAGGACGAAATGATTTGGCCTCAAATAATGGCTCCAATGATCCAAAGCTCGAACCATGGCATAAAATTCTTTGTCGTAGGTAGAATAGTTGAGTCTCGCACCTCCAAGTTTTTCACTAAAGTAAGCAATGGGTCGCTTTCCTTGAGTCAACACCGCCCCTACACCTACTCCACTAGCATCACATTCGACCCCAAAAGGTTGAGAGAAATCGGGTAAGGCTAAAACCGGTGTCTTGCATAACTTTTCCTTGAGCTTTTCAAAAGCTTGTTGTGCCGCTGAAGTCCATTCAAATTTTCCCTTCCTTAGGGTTTCGGTTATGGGACTTGCAATGGTGCTAAAACCTTGAATGAAGCGTCTATAGAAAGAGGCTAACCCATGGAATGACCGTACCTACATAATGTTGGTTGGAGTAGGCCAAGACTTGATTGCTTCAATCTTCGTTTGATCCACCGATACTCCTTCCATTGACACCACATATCCAAGGAACGTCACACTAGGTTGCATGAACGAACACTTCTCAAGTTTCCCATAAAGCTTGTTCCTTCGCAAAGCTAGGAGTACTTCTTCAAGATACCGTATATGTTCCTCCTCGCTTTTGCTATATACCAAAATGTCGTCTAGATAAACGACTACAAATTTTCCCAAGAATGGTCTCAAGACCTCGTTCATGAGTCTCATAAAAGTACTTGGAGAATTCGTGAGCCCGAATGGCATCAACTTCCACTCATATTGTGACGACCCGAGTCGGGTTCGATGTTGAACCCCAACTTCACCCAAACTAGCAAGAACAACCGAAAGAGCGAGTCACAAAAGCTCAAAACTAAAACTATGCAGTGTAATATAAGTTATAATGTGAGTTTCAAAAACTCACACAACAACTACAACTAAATAAACCTCAACGGCCAAAACATATGCCGGAGAACAACACTAAAGATAAACCCAACAATCAAAACCTCAACGGCTAAATACACGGCGGAGAAACAATAATACTAAAATACCACGAGTCGAAATCCAAAATAATATAGTACAACAACCGACCACACCACGATCGGCACCAAAAATACAAATCGGAAGATTACAACTATTTCTACCCATATACTAAGTTTACATAACTTAGTGAACTTCGCGATCTCACAATGCAAGAAACAAGAAGAAAATGGTAATACAAATACATCTTGCTAACTCCAAGCTTCAAGACTTCGCTATTGGAACTTAACACCAATCGAGGATGTTGTTAGGTGAGTCTAAAAGACAAGTAAGATACTATAATGTATTGGATGCTATGAGTATGAATGCAACGATAAACCAAGACTCTAAATGCACTAATCTTGGTAATAATTTTAACTTAATCATTAAGCGACAAGTTACTACATACGACTATATGGCATGGTATTATGCTATAACGGAAAATAAACATGTAGGAGCACCTAAAGGCAACCAATCCTATACTAACGAGGGCTCGAGGCGCCAACCGTCCCATACCGGTTGGAGACCACGACCAACATTCGCCATATAGGAAGCACATAAAAAGTAAAGTAAACACATAAAGGTGGATACGGTAGATTCGAGGTACACCTCCAGAATCCCTGTAACACTTCGACCTTATGGCTCCATGAAGCCATAATATATGATGGTGCTTGCTGCTGTACACCAATATCAAGGATCGACCAAAGAAACAATAATAGATGATTATGCCGCTGCTGCTGTACATAAATCACAAGAGACCGATGCTCGTATCCCAGAACTACATGAATGTACCCGATCGCGTCAAGCACGATCTACAAGTACTCGTTGTGAACCGTTTTCCGTATTCACGTCGGCGTATCGCTCGATCCTACGACCGAGACAAATACGGATCTAGCCACTTACAAATATCACGGGGACCGATATTTGTATCCCACGGATATATAAAATGTCGACACATACGATTGCGTTTATTCCGTACAAGCGTGGGGCTAGAAACCCCTACCGTGGCCAGCGGTAGGGCATGGCAGATGTATTGGCCTTGGCTATTACGTAGCCCGGCTCCCACAATAGGCGTCAATACACCCCCAAATGCACATATGCCAGCTGGACTCGATGCAATGCACAAGTAGATGTTTACTTGTCATGTTAAACCATTCAAAGTGTGTTCTATTAAATCACAACTTAATAAAATCAAATAATGATGTGTTCTATTGAGTTACATATCAAATCGACATGCAGTGCTTGTAAATACAAAACACACAATCAATCATCAAAGTAGGATGATTGTCCTATCACAGACCAGAACAATTACAATATGTCCGTTATCACAGAACATCTAAACTAAACAAGTCAATAGGCAAAGTAGGCCTATTGTACAACTCAACCGAATTATCTAAGTCTGCTAATGCTAGACTTCACAATCACAACATACGTAAGTCTACTTACAACCATTAAACAATACATAACCGTAATACTCAACTTAAGATCTTTTGACATTATCCTATAATCACTGAGACACTCGTCTCATGTTTAGCATAAACAATCACATAACATTATCGCCGTGCACTAAGTATATCACGACTCATTACAAGTCACATCGTCCGTAATGGAGCGATAAACACGGTATGTCATCTCATGTATAGTATAACCTATCACGTATCGTTATCGCCGTGTACTATGTATATCTCGACTCATTACAAGTCACATCCTATTCGACTCCGCCGAGTCGGTCATGACTAGTGTTCAATTCGCATAAAGGTTACTTTTATAATATTTTATTGACTCCGTTTGGTATTCGAGAAATCGGGCGAACCGTAGTATCATCCCTAATTAACCATTCTATCGTCAACACCATTATTGGTAATACATATTACACAAAACAACCTCACAAATTCATAGCGAGTAAACTAATGACAAAAATCTCAACGAGTTGCTATTATACAAAGTCTATTAACACAATATGATTTCTCCAACACCGCAAACAGTACCGTTAAATTCACCAAATATTCTATAAAAATCAAAATATTAAAATTATTATATATTTAGAAACTAGACATCTGGAACTATAATTTACCACTTTAAATTACCTCATTTGGACTTATAATCATCGAGAATCAGCCACTTAAAGTTAGATCTAATACCCAGAATTTCCAGCAACAGTTTACTCGGCGATAAAACACAACCTAAGCGAGTGCGTTCCGACCTCTAAAATTTATGAAAATTTACAGAGAACAACCTAACATACACAAGAATAACATATCCAAAATTCAACAAATTTCCAATAGTATATTAGTACCAGACTTTTCACGAAAATGGCCCAAAACAGGGACTGCAACTAACTTCGAAATTCATGTGTTTTTCGTTCTAACTTGTAACTAACATCTCACCAAATATTCTACATGTCCAAATATTATGAATCTTATATACCCACAAACTAGACATTCCAAATTACAATTTACCATTTTAAATCAGTCCATTTGGACTTGTATTCATCAACATGCAACCACATAAAGATTGAATTACAAACCATAATTTTCAGCAACAGTCCGTTCTGCGTATCAATAATGCGACCTAAACGAGGTACTTCCCAACCTCTAAAATTTATGAAAATTTACAGAATTTTGCAAAACATATTAATCTAAAACATATCCAAAATTCAGACAATTCCAATGGACGGATTTTTCCCAGAAAATTCAACATCATGCCTTAAAATTGTGACAAATCTTATATCAAGAACTAAGCATTTGGCTTCCAAAATCATCATCTTTCCATATTTACATTTCCAACTTAAATCAGCAACTTAACACAACAAAATATCATTAGGAGTAACAAATAACACATTTCTTCCATGAAATCAACACAAGGATCATCATCTAACACAACCTACATGTTTTACTCTTCCAATTCATCTCATAATCAAACAAAACATTATAGTTACTTACCTCTACCAAAATTCAACCATGAAAGTCAGCATACAATCCATGGAAAGCGTTCCTTTTGTCAAGAGCCGCGCGGTGAAGACGGATCGTCGATCGGACAAGTGAAGCTCAAGATATCATCATTTTATCTCACTACTCTCTCTAGACTCTCTCTTCTTTTCTCTCTATGTTTGCACGGTGGAGGGGCTGAAAAATGGAGTCTTTGGGTCTCTTATGGTCTGATAAGGTGGAGAAAAGACTGGTCAAAGGGTCTCAAGATGTTGCCTAACTTTAGTCAAAGTCAATAGGTCAACAAGTTAACAATAAAAACTTTTGTCAAATGCTATGAAATTCTGCATTTTTGGGTCAACTTTAAAGACGTGTCTAGGATGATTCACAAGTCTAAAAATTACAAATAATATATGATTTTAAAGCTCTTTGAGTCTAGTTTACATAGAATCAAACGGTTTGCGAATCCAAGTTTTCTAGACAAAGTTATGGCTAAATTACTACAGACTGTTTGGATGGACAGAATTTCGGGTTTAAGCATGTATCCATGCTTTATTGTGTATCTTTTTCTATCTTAAGGTTAAAACACACTCAAAACTCAACTTAATCATCCCGTATTGATGCACGAATGACAAAGAACTCAAGAATCAAACATACCGAAGTTAAACACCGAAACAACACTTTCGAATTGACCCGACATACGAGTTAACTAGGAAAGAAGTAGGATCGGGTATTACATCCTCTCCTCCTTAAAAATTCGACCGCGAATTCATAGGTTGAACATCTACGATGAATACATATCTTATAACAAGGCTTTACTAAAATATTCGCCAAGGAAGCGCCATCAATAGCGAGTTGAAGACTAATGGACAAAATGAATCGTTTTGAATTAGAGATCATCGATCCCATTAAGGCTCGCACACAATATTTCTCAAACAAGTATGATTTCGTGACATAAGAAATCTCTAGGTTATTGCGAGACTAACTACCGTCTCTAGTCAAGTTCAAGTTTAAAGTACACCTTGTAGAGTCATACTAACTCATCTCATATACCATTTAATAATCACATACCCACCACTGAGGTGGTTAATATCGACTCTAAATCTCTATTGAGGACTTGTTTATCCTTTAAAAACAAGTCTTTTGATCATCTAAAAGGATCGTCAAAGCTTCCCACAATCAATCTCTATTGCGCTCTTGTTTATCCTTTAAAAGCAAGTCTTTTGATCATCTATAAGGATTCACAAAGATTCCAACATTCAATCTCTATTGTGCTCTTGTTTATCCTTTGAAAGCAAGTCTTTTGATCATCTAAAAGAATCCACAAAGCTTCCAATAATCAACCACTATTGAGCACTTGTTTATCCTTTATAAACAAGTCTTTTGAACCTCTAAAAGGATCCTATCTCTATTGAGGACTTGTTTATCCTTTAAAAACAAGTCTTTTGATCATCTAAAAGGATCGTCAAAGCTTCCCACAATCAATCTCTATTGAACTCTTGTTTATCCTTTGAAAGCAAGTCATTTGATCATCTATAAGGATCCACAAAGATTCCAACATTCAATCTCTATTGTGCTCTTGTTTATCCTTTGAAAGCAAGTCTTTTGATCATCTAAAAGAATCCACAAAGCTTCCAATAATCAACCTCTATTGAGCACTTGTTTATCCGTTGTAAACAAGTCTTTTGAACCTCTAAAAGGATCCTCAAAGCTTCCAACAATCAATCTCTATTGAGCTCTTGTTTATCCTTTAAAAACAAGTCTTTGGATCCTCTAAAAGGATCCACAAAGCATCCAACAATCAATCTATATTGAGCTCTTGTTTATCATTTGTAATAAAGATTTTTGATCCTCTAAAAGGATCCACAAAGCTTCCAACAATAAATCTCTATTGAGGACTTGTTTATCCTTTAAGAACAAGTCTTTTGATCATCTAAAAGGATCATCAAAGCTTCCCACAATCAATCTCTATTGCGCTCTTGTTTATCCTTTGAAAGCAAGTCTTTTGATCATCTATAAGGATCCACAAAGATTCAAATATTCAATCTCTATTGTGCTCTTGTTTATCCTTTGAAAGCAAGTCTTTTGATCATCTATAAGGATCCACAAAGATTCCAACATTCAATCTCTATTGTGCTCTTGTTTATCCTTTGAAAGCAAGTCTTTTGATCATCTAAAAGAATCCACAAAGCTTCCAATAATCAACTACTATTGAGCACTTGTTTATCCTTTGTAAACAAGTCTTTTGAACCTCTAAAAGGATCCTCAAAGCTTCCAACAATCAATCTCTATTGAGCTCTTGTTTATCCTTTAAAACAAGTCTTTTGATCCTCTAAAAGGATCCACAAAGCATCCAACAATCAATCTATATTGAGCTCTTGTTTATCATTTGTAATAAAGACTTTTGATCCTCTAAAAGGATCCACAAAGCTTCCAACAATAAATCTCTATTGAGGACTTGTTTATCCTTTAAAACAAGTCTTTTGATCATCTAAAAGGATCGTCAAAGCTTCCCACAATCAATCTCTATTGCGCTCTTGTTTATCCTTTGAAAGCAAGTCATTTGATCACCTATAAGGATCCACAAAGATTCCAACATTCAATATCTATTGTGCTCTTGTTTATCCTTGGAAAGCAAGTCTTTTGATCATCTAAATGAATCCACAAAGCTTCCAATAATCAACCACTATTGAACACTTGTTTATCCTTTGTAAACAAGTCTTTTGAACCTCTAAAAGGATCCTCAAAGCTTCCAAAAATCAATCTCTTGTTTATCCTTTAAAAACAAGTCTTTTGATCCTCTAAAAGGATCCACAAAGCATCCAACAATCAATCTATATTGAGCTCTTTTTTATCATTTGTAATAAAGACTTTTGATCCTCTAAAAGGATCCACAAAGCTTCCAACAATAAATCTCTATTGAGGACTTGTTTATCCTTTAAGAACAAGTCTTTTGATCATCTAAAAGGATCATCAAAGCTTCCCACAATCAATCTCTATTGCGCTCTTGTTTATCCTTTGAAAGCAAGTCTTTTGATCATCTATAAGGATCCACAAAGATTCAAATATTCAATCTCTATTGTGCTCTTGTTTATCCTTTGAAAGCAAGTCTTTTGATCATCTATAAGGATCCACAAAGATTCCAACATTCAATCTCAATTGTGTTCTTGTTTATCCTGTGAAAGCAAGTCTTTTGATCATCTAAATGAATCCACAAAGCTTCCAATTATCAACCACTATTGAGCACTTGTTTATCCTTTGTAAACATGTCTTTTGAACCTCTAAAAGGATCCTCAAAGCTTCCAACAATCAATCTCTATTGAGCTCT
Organism: Platycodon grandiflorus; assembly: GCA_016624345.1. Lineage (NCBI taxonomy): Eukaryota > Viridiplantae > Streptophyta > Magnoliopsida > Asterales > Campanulaceae > Platycodon > Platycodon grandiflorus. The sequence goes on from CM028369.1 coordinate 21,603,955, forward strand.
TGTTTATCCTGTAAAAACAAGTCTTTTGATCCTCTAAAAGGATCCACAAAGCATCCAACAATCAATCTATATTGAGCTCTTGTTTATCATTTGTAATAAAGACTTTTGATCCTCTAAAAGGATCCACAAAGCTTCCAACAATAAATCTCTATTGAGGATTTGTTTATCCTTTAAAAACAAGTCTTTTGATCATCTAAAAGGATCGTCAAAGCTTCCCACAATCAATCTCTATTGCGCTCTTGTTTATCCTTTGAAAGCAAGTCATTTGATCATCTATAAGGATCCACAAAGATTCCAACATTCAATCTCTATTGTGCTCTTGTTTATCCTTTGAAAGCAAGTCTTTTGATCATCTAAAAGAATCCACAAAGCTTCCAATAATCAACCACTATTGAGCACTTGTTTATCCTTTGTAAACAAGTCTTTTGAACCTCTAAAAGGATCCTCAAAGCTTCCAACAATCAATCTCTATTGAGCTCTTGTTTATCCTTTAAAAACAAGTCTTTTGATCCTCTAAAAGGATCCACAAAGCATCCAACAATCAATCTATATTGAGCTCTTGTTTATCATTTGTAATAAAGACTTTTGATCCTCTAAAAGGATCCACAAAGCTTCCAACAATAAATCTCTATTGAGGACTTGTTTATCCTTTAAAACAAGTCTTTTGATCATCTAAAAGGATCGTCAAAGCTTCCCACAATCAATCTCTATTGCGCTCTTGTTTATCCTTTGAAAGCAAGTCATTTGATCATCTATAAGGATCCACAAAGATTCCAACATTCAATCTCTATTGTGCTCTTGTTTATCCTTTGAAAGCAAGTCTTTTGATCATCTAAAAGAATCCACAAAGCTTCCAATAATCAACCTCTATTGAGCACTTGTTTATCCTTTGTAAACAAGTCTTTTGAACCTCTAAAAGGATCCTCAAAGCTTCCAACAATCAATCTCTATTGAGCTCTTGTTTATCCTTTAAAAACAAGTCTTTTGATCCTCTAAAAGGATCCACAAAGCATCCAACAATCAATCTATATTGAGCTCTTGTTTATCATTTGTAATAAAGACTTTTGATCCTCTAAAAGGATCCACAAAGCTTCCAACAATAAATCTCTATTGAGGACTTGTTTATCCTTTAAAACAAGTCTTTTGATCATCTAAAAGGATCCACAAAGCTTCCCAATCAATCTCTATTGAGCTTGTTTATCCTTTGAAAGCAAGTCTTTTGATCATCTATAAGGATCCACAAAGATTCCAAAATTCAATCTCTATTGTGCTCTTGTTTATCCTTTGAAAGCAAGTCTTTTGATCATCTATAAGGATCCACAAAGATTCCAACATTCAATCTCTATTGTGCTCTTGTTTATCCTTTGAAAGCAAGTCTTTTGATCATCTAAAAGAATCCACAAAGCTTCCAATAATCAACCACTATTGAGCACTTGTTTATCCTTTGTAAACAAGTCTTTTGAACCTCTAAAAGGATCCTCAAAGCTTCCAACAATCAATCTCTATTGAGCTCTTGTTTATCCTTTAAAACAAGTCTTTTGATCCTCTAAAAGGATCCACAAAGCATCCAACAATCAATCTATATTGAGCTCTTGTTTATCATTTGTAATAAAGACTTTTGATCCTCTAAAAGGATCCACAAAGCTTCCAACAATAAATCTCTATTGAGGATTTGTTTATCCTTTAAAACAAGTCTTTTGATCATCTAAAAGGATCGTCAAAGCTTCCCACAATCAATCTCTATTGCACTCTTGTTTATCCTTTGAAAGCAAGTCTTTTGATCATCTATAAGGATCCACAAAGATTCCAACATTCAATCTCTATTGTGCTCTTGTTTATCCTTTGAAAGCAAGTCTTTTGATCATCTAAAAGAATCCACAAAGCTTCCAATAATCAACCACTATTGAGCACTTGTTTATCCTTTGTAAACAAGTCTTTTGAACCTCTAAAAGGATCCTCAAAGCTTCCAACAATCAATCTCTATTGAGCTCTTGTTTATCCTTTAAAAACAAGTCTTTTGATCCTCTAAAAGGATCCACAAAGCATCCAACAATCAATCTATATTGAGCTCTTGTTTATCATTTGTAATAAAGACTTTTGATCCTCTAAAAGGATCCACAAAGCTTCCAACAATAAATCTCTATTGAGGACTTGTTTATCCTTTAAAACAAGTCTTTTGATCATCTAAAAGGATCATCAAAGCTTCCCACAATCAATCTCTATTGGCTCTTGTTTATCCTTTGAAAGCAAGTCTTTTGATCATCTATAAGGATCCACAAAGATTCCAATATTCAATCTCTATTGTGCTCTTGTTTATCCTTTGAAAGCAAGTCTTTTGATCATCTATAAGGATCCACAAAGATTCCAACATTCAATCTCTATTGTGCTCTTGTTTATCCTTTGAAAGCAAGTCTTTTGATCATCTAAAAGAATCCACAAAGCTTCCAATAATCAACCACTATTGAGCACTTGTTTATCCTTTGTAAACAAGTCTTTTGAACCTCTAAAAGGATCCTCAAAGCTTCCAACAATCAATCTCTATTGAGCTCTTGTTTATCCTTTAAAAACAAGTCTTTTGATCCTCTAAAAGGATCCACAAAGCATCCAACAATCAATCTATATTGAGCTCTTGTTTATCATTTGTAATAAAGACTTTTGATCCTCTAAAAGGATCCACAAAGCTTCCAACAATAAATCTCTATTGAGGACTTGTTTATCCTTTAAAAACAAGTCTTTTGATCATCTAAAAGGATCGTCAAAGCTTCCCACAATCAATCTCTATTGCTCTTGTTTATCCTTTGAAAGCAAGTCTTTTGATCATCTATAAGGATCCACAAAGATTCCAACATTCAATCTCTATTGTGCTCTTGTTTATCCTTTGAAAGCAAGTCTTTTGATCATCTAAAAGAATCCACAAAGCTTCCAATAATCAACCACTATTGAGCACTTGTTTATCCTTTGTAAACAAGTCTTTTGAACCTCTAAAAGGATCCTCAAAGCTTCCAACAATCAATCTCTATTGAGCTCTTGTTTATCCTTTAAAAACAAGTCTTTTGATCCTCTAAAAGGATCCACAAAGCATCCAACAATCAATCTATATTGAGCTCTTGTTTATCATTTGTAATAAAGACTTTTGATCCTCTAAAAGGATCCACAAAGCTTCCAACAATAAATCTCTATTGAGGACTTGTTTATCCTTTAAAACAAGTCTTTTGATCATCTAAAAGGATCACAAAGCTTCCCACAATCAATCTCTATTGCGCTCTTGTTTATCCTTTGAAAGCAAGTCTTTTGATCATCTATAAGGATCCACAAAGATTCCAACATTCAATCTCTATTGTGCTCTTGTTTATCCTTTGAAAGCAAGTCTTTTGATCATCTAAAAGGATCCACAAAGATTCCAACAATCAATCTCTATTGAGCTCTTGTTTATCCTTTGAAAACAAGTCTTTTGATCATCTAAAAGGATCCACAAAGCTTCCAACAATCAATCTCTATTGAGCTCTTGTTTATCCTTTGTAAACAAGTCTTTTGATCCTCTAAAAGGATCCACAAAGCTTCCAACAATCAATCTCTATTGAGCTCTTGTTTATCCTTTAAAAAAAGTCTTTTGATCCTCTAAAAGGATCCACAAAGCTTCCAACAATCAATCTCTATTGAGCTCTTGTTTATCCTTTAAAATAAAGTCTTTTGATCATCTAAAAGGATCCACAAAGCTTCCAACAATCAATCTCTATTGAGCTCTTGTTTATCCTTTGAAAGCAAGTCTTTTGATCATCTATAAGGATCCACAAAGATTCCAACATTCAATCTCTATTGTGCTCTTGTTTATCCTTTGAAAGCAAGTCTTTTGATCATCTAAAAGAATCCACAAAGCTTCCAATAATCAACCACTATTGAGCACTTGTTTATCCTTTGTAAACAAGTCTTTTGAACCTCTAAAAGGATCCTCAAAGCTTCCAACAATCAATCTCTATTGAGCTCTTGTTTATCCTTTAAAAACAAGTCTTTTGATCCTCTAAAAGGATCCACAAAGCATCCAACAATCAATCTATATTGAGCTCTTGTTTATCATTTGTAATAAAGACTTTTGATCCTCTAAAAGGATCCACAAAGCTTCCAACAATAAATCTCTATTGAGGACTTGTTTATCCTTTAAAAACAAGTCTTTTGATCATCTAAAAGGATCGTCAAAGCTTCCCACAATCAATCTCTATTGCGCTCTTGTTTATCCTTTGAAAGCAAGTCTTTTGATCATCTATAAGGATCCACAAAGATTCCAACATTCAATCTCTATTGTGCTCTTGTTTATCCTTTGAAAGCAAGTCTTTTGATCATCTAAAAGAATCCACAAAGCTTCCAATAATCAACCACTATTGAGCACTTGTTTATCCTTTGTAAACAAGTCTTTTGAACCTCTAAAAGGATCCTCAAAGCTTCCAACAATCAATCTCTATTGAGCTCTTGTTTATCCTTTAAAACAAGTCTTTTGATCCTCTAAAAGGATCCACAAAGCATCCAACAATCAATCTATATTGAGCTCTTGTTTATCATTTGTAATAAAGACTTTTGATCCTCTAAAAGGATCCACAAAGCTTCCAACAATAAATCTCTATTGAGGACTTGTTTATCCTTTAAAACAAGTCTTTTGATCATCTAAAAGGATCACAAAGCTTCCCACAATCAATCTCTATTGCGCTCTTGTTTATCCTTTGAAAGCAAGTCTTTTGATCATCTATAAGGATCCACAAAGATTCCAACATTCAATCTCTATTGTGCTCTTGTTTATCCTTTGAAAGCAAGTCTTTTGATCATCTATAAGGATCCACAAAGATTCCAACATTCAATCTCTATTGTGCTCTTGTTTATCCTTTGAAAGCAAGTCTTTTGATCATCTAAAAGAATCCACAAAGCTTCCAATAATCAACCACTATTGAGCACTTGTTTATCCTTTGTAAACAAGTCTTTTGAACCTCTAAAAGGATCCTCAAAGCTTCCAACAATCAATCTCTATTGAGCTCTTGTTTATCCTTTAAAACAAGTCTTTTGATCCTCTAAAAGGATCCACAAAGCATCCAACAATCAATCTATATTGAGCTCTTGTTTATCATTTGTAATAAAGACTTTTGATCCTCTAAAAGGATCCACAAAGCTTCCAACAATAAATCTCTATTGAGGACTTGTTTATCCTTTAAAACAAGTCTTTTGATCATCTAAAAGGATCGTCAAAGCTTCCCACAATCAATCTCTATTGCGCTCTTGTTTATCCTTTGAAAGCAAGTCTTTTGATCATCTATAAGGATCCACAAAGATTCCAACATTCAATCTCTATTGTGCTCTTGTTTATCCTTTGAAAGCAAGTCTTTTGATCATCTAAAAGAATCCACAAAGCTTCCAATAATCAACCACTATTGAGCACTTGTTTATCCTTTGTAAACAAGTCTTTTGAACCTCTAAAAGGATCCTCAAAGCTTCCAACAATCAATCTCTATTGAGCTCTTGTTTATCCTTTAAAACAAGTCTTTTGATCCTCTAAAAGGATCCACAAAGCATCCAACAATCAATCTATATTGAGCTCTTGTTTATCATTTGTAATAAAGACTTTTGATCCTCTAAAAGGATCCACAAAGCTTCCAACAATAAATCTCTATTGAGGACTTGTTTATCCTTTAAAAACAAGTCTTTTGATCATCTAAAAGGATCGTCAAAGCTTCCCACAATCAATCTCTATTGCTCTTGTTTATCCTTTGAAAGCAAGTCTTTTGATCATCTATAAGGATCCACAAAGATTCCAACATTCAATCTCTATTGTGCTCTTGTTTATCCTTTGAAAGCAAGTCTTTTGATCATCTAAAAGAATCCACAAAGCTTCCAATAATCAACCACTATTGAGCACTTGTTTATCCTTTGTAAACAAGTCTTTTGAACCTCTAAAAGGATCCTCAAAGCTTCCAACAATCAATCTCTATTGAGCTCTTGTTTATCCTTTAAAACAAGTCTTTTGATCCTCTAAAAGGATCCACAAAGCATCCAACAATCAATCTATATTGAGCTCTTGTTTATCATTTGTAATAAAGACTTTTGATCCTCTAAAAGGATCCACAAAGCTTCCAACAATAAATCTCTATTGAGGACTTGTTTATCCTTTAAAAACAAGTCTTTTGATCATCTAAAAGGATCGTCAAAGCTTCCCACAATCAATCTCTATTGCTCTTGTTTATCCTTTGAAAGCAAGTCTTTTGATCATCTATAAGGATCCACAAAGATTCCAACATTCAATCTCTATTGTGCTCTTGTTTATCCTTTGAAAGCAAGTCTTTTGATCATCTAAAAGAATCCACAAAGCTTCCAATAATCAACCACTATTGAGCACTTGTTTATCCTTTGTAAACAAGTCTTTTGAACCTCTAAAAGGATCCTCAAAGCTTCCAACAATCAATCTCTATTGAGCTCTTGTTTATCCTTTAAAAACAAGTCTTTTGATCCTCTAAAAGGATCCACAAAGCATCCAACAATCAATCTATATTGAGCTCTTGTTTATCATTTGTAATAAAGACTTTTGATCCTCTAAAAGGATCCACAAAGCTTCCAACAATAAATCTCTATTGAGGACTTGTTTATCCTTTAAAAACAAGTCTTTTGATCATCTAAAAGGATCGTCAAAGCTTCCCACAATCAATCTCTATTGCCTTTGTTTATCCTTTGAAAGCAAGTCTTTTGATCATCTATAAGGATCCACAAAGATTCCAACATTCAATCTCTATTGTGCTCTTGTTTATCCTTTGAAAGCAAGTCTTTTGATCATCTAAAAGAATCCACAAAGCTTCCAATAATCAACCACTATTGAGCACTTGTTTATCCTTTGTAAACAAGTCTTTTGAACCTCTAAAAGGATCCTCAAAGCTTCCAACAATCAATCTCTATTGAGCTCTTGTTTATCCTTTAAAACAAGTCTTTTGATCCTCTAAAAGGATCCACAAAGCATCCAACAATCAATCTATATTGAGCTCTTGTTTATCATTTGTAATAAAGACTTTTGATCCTCTAAAAGGATCCACAAAGCTTCCAACAATAAATCTCTATTGAGGACTTGTTTATCCTTTAAAAACAAGTCTTTTGATCATCTAAAAGGATCGTCAAAGCTTCCCACAATCAATCTCTATTGCGCTCTTGTTTATCCTTTGAAAGCAAGTCTTTTGATCATCTATAAGGATCCACAAAGATTCCAACATTCAATCTCTATTGTGCTCTTGTTTATCCTTTGAAAGCAAGTCTTTTGATCATCTAAAAGAATCCACAAAGCTTCCAATAATCAACTATTGAGCACTTGTTTATCCTTTGTAAACAAGTCTTTTGAACCTCTAAAAGGATCCTCAAAGCTTCCAACAATCAATCTCTATTGAGCTCTTGTTTATCCTTTAAAACAAGTCTTTTGATCCTCTAAAAGGATCCACAAAGCATCCAACAATCAATCTATATTGAGCTCTTGTTTATCATTTGTAATAAAGACTTTTGATCCTCTAAAAGGATCCACAAAGCTTCCAACAATAAATCTCTATTGAGGACTTGTTTATCCTTTAAAACAAGTCTTTTGATCATCTAAAAGGATCACAAAGCTTCCCACAATCAATCTCTATTGTCTTGTTTATCCTTTGAAAGCAAGTCTTTTGATCATCTATAAGGATCCACAAAGATTCCAACATTCAATCTCTATTGTGCTCTTGTTTATCCTTTGAAAGCAAGTCTTTTGATCATCTATAAGGATCCACAAAGATTCCAACATTCAATCTCTATTGTGCTCTTGTTTATCCTTTGAAAGCAAGTCTTTTGATCATCTAAAAGAATCCACAAAGCTTCCAATAATCAACCACTATTGAGCACTTGTTTATCCTTTGTAAACAAGTCTTTTGAACCTCTAAAAGGATCCTCAAAGCTTCCAACAATCAATCTCTATTGAGCTCTTGTTTATCCTTTAAAAACAAGTCTTTTGATCCTCTAAAAGGATCCACAAAGCATCCAACAATCAATCTATATTGAGCTCTTGTTTATCATTTGTAATAAAGACTTTTGATCCTCTAAAAGGATCCACAAAGCTTCCAACAATAAATCTCTATTGAGGACTTGTTTATCCTTTAAAACAAGTCTTTTGATCATCTAAAAGGATCGTCAAAGCTTCCCACAATCAATCTCTATTGCTCTTGTTTATCCTTTGAAAGCAAGTCTTTTGATCATCTATAAGGATCCACAAAGATTCCAACATTCAATCTCTATTGTGCTCTTGTTTATCCTTTGAAAGCAAGTCTTTTGATCATCTAAAAGAATCCACAAAGCTTCCAATAATCAATCTATTGAGCACTTGTTTATCCTTTGTAAACAAGTCTTTTGAACCTCTAAAAGGATCCTCAAAGCTTCCAACAATCAATCTCTATTGAGCTCTTGTTTATCCTTTAAAAACAAGTCTTTTGATCCTCTAAAAGGATCCACAAAGCATCCAACAATCAATCTATATTGAGCTCTTGTTTATCATTTGTAATAAAGACTTTTGATCCTCTAAAAGGATCCACAAAGCTTCCAACAATCTCTATTGAGGACTTGTTTATCCTTTAAAACAAGTCTTTTGATCATCTAAAAGGATCACAAAGCTTCCCACAATCAATCTCTATATCTTGTTTATCCTTTGAAAGCAAGTCTTTTGATCATCTATAAGGATCCACAAAGATTCCAACATTCAATCTCTATTGTGCTCTTGTTTATCCTTTGAAAGCAAGTCTTTTGATCATCTATAAGGATCCACAAAGATTCCAACATTCAATCTCTATTGTGCTCTTGTTTATCCTTTGAAAGCAAGTCTTTTGATCATCTAAAAGAATCCACAAAGCTTCCAATAATCAACCACTATTGAGCACTTGTTTATCCTTTGTAAACAAGTCTTTTGAACCTCTAAAAGGATCCTCAAAGCTTCCAACAATCAATCTCTATTGAGCTCTTGTTTATCCTTTAAAAACAAGTCTTTTGATCCTCTAAAAGGATCCACAAAGCATCCAACAATCAATCTATATTGAGCTCTTGTTTATCATTTGTAATAAAGACTTTTGATCCTCTAAAAGGATCCACAAAGCTTCCAACAATAAATCTCTATTGAGGACTTGTTTATCCTTTAAAACAAGTCTTTTGATCATCTAAAAGGATCGTCAAAGCTTCCCACAATCAATCTCTATTGGCTCTTGTTTATCCTTTGAAAGCAAGTCTTTTGATCATCTATAAGGATCCACAAAGATTCCAACATTCAATCTCTATTGTGCTCTTGTTTATCCTTTGAAAGCAAGTCTTTTGATCATCTAAAAGAATCCACAAAGCTTCCAATAATCAACCACTATTGAGCACTTGTTTATCCTTTGTAAACAAGTCTTTTGAACCTCTAAAAGGATCCTCAAAGCTTCCAACAATCAATCTCTATTGAGCTCTTGTTTATCCTTTAAAACAAGTCTTTTGATCCTCTAAAAGGATCCACAAAGCATCCAACAATCAATCTATATTGAGCTCTTGTTTATCATTTGTAATAAAGACTTTTGATCCTCTAAAAGGATCCACAAAGCTTCCAACAATAAATCTCTATTGAGGACTTGTTTATCCTTTAAAAACAAGTCTTTTGATCATCTAAAAGGATCGTCAAAGCTTCCCACAATCAATCTCTATTGCGCTCTTGTTTATCCTTTGAAAGCAAGTCTTTTGATCATCTATAAGGATCCACAAAGATTCCAACATTCAATCTCTATTGTGCTCTTGTTTATCCTTTGAAAGCAAGTCTTTTGATCATCTAAAAGAATCCACAAAGCTTCCAATAATCAACCACTATTGAGCACTTGTTTATCCTTTGTAAACAAGTCTTTTGAACCTCTAAAAGGATCCTCAAAGCTTCCAACAATCAATCTCTATTGAGCTCTTGTTTATCCTTTAAAAACAAGTCTTTTGATCCTCTAAAAGGATCCACAAAGCATCCAACAATCAATCTATATTGAGCTCTTGTTTATCATTTGTAATAAAGACTTTTGATCCTCTAAAAGGATCCACAAAGCTTCCAACAATAAATCTCTATTGAGGACTTGTTTATCCTTTAAAAACAAGTCTTTTGATCATCTAAAAGGATCGTCAAAGCTTCCCACAATCAATCTCTATTGCGCTCTTGTTTATCCTTTGAAAGCAAGTCTTTTGATCATCTATAAGGATCCACAAAGATTCCAACATTCAATCTCTATTGTGCTCTTGTTTATCCTTTGAAAGCAAGTCTTTTGATCATCTAAAAGAATCCACAAAGCTTCCAATAATCAACCACTATTGAGCACTTGTTTATCCTTTGTAAACAAGTCTTTTGAACCTCTAAAAGGATCCTCAAAGCTTCCAACAATCAATCTCTATTGAGCTCTTGTTTATCCTTTAAAAACAAGTCTTTTGATCCTCTAAAAGGATCCACAAAGCATCCAACAATCAATCTATATTGAGCTCTTGTTTATCATTTGTAATAAAGACTTTTGATCCTCTAAAAGGATCCACAAAGCTTCCAACAATAAATCTCTATTGAGGACTTGTTTATCCTTTAAAAACAAGTCTTTTGATCATCTAAAAGGATCGTCAAAGCTTCCCACAATCAATCTCTATTGCGCTCTTGTTTATCCTTTGAAAGCAAGTCTTTTGATCATCTATAAGGATCCACAAAGATTCCAACATTCAATCTCTATTGTGCTCTTGTTTATCCTTTGAAAGCAAGTCTTTTGATCATCTAAAAGAATCCACAAAGCTTCCAATAATCAACCACTATTGAGCACTTGTTTATCCTTTGTAAACAAGTCTTTTGAACCTCTAAAAGGATCCTCAAAGCTTCCAACAATCAATCTCTATTGAGCTCTTGTTTATCCTTTAAAACAAGTCTTTTGATCCTCTAAAAGGATCCACAAAGCATCCAACAATCAATCTATATTGAGCTCTTGTTTATCATTTGTAATAAAGACTTTTGATCCTCTAAAAGGATCCACAAAGCTTCCAACAATAAATCTCTATTGAGGACTTGTTTATCCTTTAAAAACAAGTCTTTTGATCATCTAAAAGGATCATCAAAGCTTCCCACAATCAATCTCTATTGCGCTCTTGTTTATCATTTGAAAGCAAGTCTTTTGATCATCTATAAGGATCCACAAAGATTCCAACATTCAATCTCTATTGTGCTCTTGTTTATCCTTTGAAAGCAAGTCTTTTGATCATCTATAAGGATCCACAAAGATTCCAACATTCAATCTCTATTGTGCTCTTGTTTATCCTTTGAAAGCAAGTCTTTTGATCATCTAAAAGAATCCACAAAGCTTCCAATAATCAACCACTATTGAGCACTTGTTTATCCTTTGTAAACAAGTCTTTTGAACCTCTAAAAGGATCCTCAAAGCTTCCAACAATCAATCTCTATTGAGCTCTTGTTTATCCTTTAAAACAAGTCTTTTGATCCTCTAAAAGGATCCACAAAGCATCCAACAATCAATCTATATTGAGCTTTGTTTATCATTTGTAATAAAGACTTTTGATCCTCTAAAAGGATCCACAAAGCTTCCAACAATAAATCTCTATTGAGGACTTGTTTATCCTTTAAAAACAAGTCTTTTGATCATCTAAAAGGATCGTCAAAGCTTCCCACAATCAATCTCTATTGCGCTCTTGTTTATCCTTTGAAAGCAAGTCTTTTGATCATCTATAAGGATCCACAAAGATTCCAACATTCAATCTCTATTGTGCTCTTGTTTATCCTTTGAAAGCAAGTCTTTTGATCATCTAAAAGAATCCACAAAGCTTCCAATAATCAACCACTATTGAGCACTTGTTTATCCTTTGTAAACAAGTCTTTTGAACCTCTAAAAGGATCCTCAAAGCTTCCAACAATCAATCTCTATTGAGCTCTTGTTTATCCTTTAAAAACAAGTCTTTTGATCCTCTAAAAGGATCCACAAAGCATCCAACAATCAATCTATATTGAGCTCTTGTTTATCATTTGTAATAAAGACTTTTGATCCTCTAAAAGGATCCACAAAGCTTCCAACAATAAATCTCTATTGAGGACTTGTTTATCCTTTAAAAACAAGTCTTTTGATCATCTAAAAGGATCGTCAAAGCTTCCCACAATCAATCTCTATTAGCCTTGTTTATCCTTTGAAAGCAAGTCTTTTGATCATCTATAAGGATCCACAAAGATTCCAACATTCAATCTCTATTGTGCTCTTGTTTATCCTTTGAAAGCAAGTCTTTTGATCATCTAAAAGAATCCACAAAGCTTCCAATAATCAACCACTATTGAGCACTTGTTTATCCTTTGTAAACAAGTCTTTTGAACCTCTAAAAGGATCCTCAAAGCTTCCAACAATCAATCTCTATTGAGCTCTTGTTTATCCTTTAAAAACAAGTCTTTTGATCCTCTAAAAGGATCCACAAAGCATCCAACAATCAATCTATATTGAGCTCTTGTTTATCATTTGTAATAAAGACTTTTGATCCTCTAAAAGGATCCACAAAGCTTCCAACAATAAATCTCTATTGAGGACTTGTTTATCCTTTAAAACAAGTCTTTTGATCATCTAAAAGGATCGTCAAAGCTTCCCACAATCAATCTCTATTGCGCTCTTGTTTATCCTTTGAAAGCAAGTCTTTTGATCATCTATAAGGATCCACAAAGATTCCAACATTCAATCTCTATTGTGCTCTTGTTTATCCTTTGAAAGCAAGTCTTTTGATCATCTAAAAGAATCCACAAAGCTTCCAATAATCAACCACTATTGAGCACTTGTTTATCCTTTGTAAACAAGTCTTTTGAACCTCTAAAAGGATCCTCAAAGCTTCCAACAATCAATCTCTATTGAGCTCTTGTTTATCCTTTAAAACAAGTCTTTTGATCCTCTAAAAGGATCCACAAAGCATCCAACAATCAATCTATATTGAGCTCTTGTTTATCATTTGTAATAAAGACTTTTTATCCTCTAAAAGGATCCACAAAGCTTCCAACAATAAATCTCTATTGAGGACTTGTTTATCCTTTAAAAACAAGTCTTTTGATCATCTAAAAGGATCGTCAAAGCTTCCAACAATCAATCTCTATTGCACTTGTTTATCCTTTGAAAGCAAGTCTTTTGATCATCTATAAGGATCCACAAAGATTCCAACATTCAATCTCTATTGTGCTCTTGTTTATCCTTTGAAAGCAAGTCTTTTGATCATCTAAAAGAATCGACAAAGCTTCCAATAATCAACCACTATTGAGCACTTGTTTATCCTTTGTAAACAAGTCTTTTGAAACTCTAAAAGGATCCTCAAAGCTTCCAACAATCAATCTCTATTGAGCACTTGTTTATCCTTTAAAAACAAGTCTTTTGATCCTCTAAAAGGATCCACAAAGCATCCAACAATTAATCTATATTGAGCTCTTGTTTATCATTTGTAATAAAGACTTTTGATCCTCTAAAAGGATCCACAAAGCTTCTAACAATAAATCTCTATTGAGGACTTGTTTATCCTTTAAAAACAAGTCTTTTGATCATCTAAAAGGATCGTCAAAGCTTCCAACAATCAATCTCTATTGCGCCCTTATTTATCCTTTGAAAGCAAGTCTTTTAATCATCTATAAGGATCCACAAAGATTCCAACATTCAATCTCTATTGTGCTCTTGTTTATCCTTTGAAAGCAAGTCTTTTGCTCATCTAAAAGAATCCACAAAGCTTCCAATTATCAACCACTATTGAGCACTTGTTTATCCTTTGTAAACAAGTCTTTTGAACCTCTAAAAGGATCCTCAAAGCTTCCAACAATCAATCTCTATTGAGCTCTTGTTTATCCTTTAAAAACAAGTCTTTTGATCCTCTAAAAGGATCCACAAAGCATCCAACAATCAATCTATATTGAGCCCTTGTTTATCATTTGTAATAAAGACTTTTTATCCTCTAAAAGGATCCACAAAGCTTCCAACAATAAATCTCTATTGAGGACTTGTTTATCCTTTAAAAACAAGTCTTTTGATCATCTAAAAGGATCGTCAAAGCTTCCCACAATCAATCTCTATTGCGCTCTTGTTTATCCTTTGAAAGCAAGTCTTTTGATCATCTATAACGATCCACAAAGATTCCAGCATTCAATCTCTATTGTGCTCTTGTTTATCCTTTGAAAGCAAGTCTTCTGATCATCTAAAAGAATCCACAAAGCTTCCAATAATCAACCACTATTAAGCACTTGTTTATCCATTGTAAACAAGTCTTCTAAGTTTACAAAGGATTCTCTCTCTAGAATTCTCTCTCTAGAATTCTCTCTAGGGCTCCTAGACCATTGCTTCCGCCGGCAGCCTTTTCATGGCTGATCCGGCACTGTTTCCCCCGCTTCAACCCTCCATTTTTACGTCCCCTTCTCTTCTTGATTCGTTGAAAGATCATAACCCTAGTATACCCAAGCCGCTTTTGCATGCACCAAACCCTAACCCTAATTCCCATGAAGCGCCGGCTCCAAACCCTAGTAAATCCTTTCGTCATGGTAGCACAACCACGTATTTTGCCAATCCATGATATCCCTCTACTGCCCGCTGCTACTTATAAGGGTGTCCCTTCTCTAAAATTATCAAAGGAAGCAATTGATGCCTTCTCTCGACCTTTCTTGGACGCTTGTTGGAAAATTTACAAATGGAAGGCCTACTATGGAGGCTGCTGATTGCTTTCTCCCAATTCAAATTAAAAGGTGAGTATAAGCTTGGTCATCCGGATTCTAGGCACATGTTGATTCAATTAAATCTTGAGGAAGACTTCCAAAGAATATGGACTAGAGAAGTGTGGTATGTCCATCGCTTTCCTATGAACATCTGTATGGACTCCTTCTTGGAAGCCTCAAACTGATTCCTCCATTGTCCCGGGTAAGTTTACTGGCTTTCCTGCATCTATTCAATAAGATATTCTTATTTTCTTTGGCTCGGATTTTTGGAAAGCCTATGTCAATAGACAAGGCTACCATGATTTGTCCCGCCAAGTGTAGCTAAAGTTCTTGTGCAAGTTGATCTTCTTAAAAGGTTGCCTGAAAAAATTCATATTGACTGTGGAGATTGTATGCCGAGTTTTTTCCAAGCAGTTGAATATGATAATATACCGTTGTATTGTAGTCATTGTTCTTTGCTGGGTCATGATGAGTTTAACTGCCGGGTTTTAAACTCAGACTCTAAGAAAAGTAATGAAAATGCTGCACCAAAGAAAAACAATGATAAGTTGGTGCTGGCTAACAAAGAGAATAAAGGAGATAATAAGAAGGTTGAGGTTACTCGTGAAACATGGAAAAAGAAGGAAGTGGATCTGAATAACGTGGGTCAGGGTAGCAGTAATGAGGTTCAAGCTAGTTCAAATGTTGATCCTCCGTTAGCTCCAACTACCAATGGCACAAAAACTGTTTTGGTTGCTAGAAGAGGTATTGTGTTGCCTAATTCTGTTAATGAAGTTCTCTCCAAAAGTCTAAAGGTGATAAAGACAAAGGCTGCTGTCTCTCAAAATAATGAGGCTAACATATTTCTTCCAGAATTTCAAGATCCTCTTAAATTATGTACCCCTTTGAGGGATGACTCGCTATGCGTAAACCTTCTTCTCATGTTAAGATGAATGCTCTTAGTTCCTTAACCTCTCCGAGAGCCCTCAAGTTACCTCGCTCAATCAAGTGATGAATGCACGATGGACTATATTATGCAAATACAAAAAAAGAAGAAAGGGAGGAGAAATCCCCATCGTTGTGAGTTCTCCTTCTCTTTTTGTCCTTTTTAAATGATCTCCTTTACTCTTTTTTCATAGTTTTTTAATGGTGTCATTTATAAGTTGGAATGCTCGTGGTGTTGCTAATAATGCCACAGTTAGAAGAATTCAGCGTTTATTTCGCTCTCATGGGCTGTCTTTGATGGCTATTTATGAGCCTAAATCTCATATCCATTCTATGAGATCTCTTATTCGTAAAGTGGGTTGTGAGGATGGTATGGCTAATGTAAATAATAGGGTTTGGGTCATCTGGAAGCATGGGCTAAAAGCTACGGTTGTTCAAGATTCTAGGCAGGCTTTAACTTTACAAATCTCACATCCAATGTGGAATGAAGTTGTTTGGGTGTCTTTTGTGCATGCAAGTTGCAAGAGGCTTACTCGTATTAATCTTTGGGAGGATTTGATGGGCATAAGTGAGGTGGATCTTCCTTGGCTGGTGGTAGGAGATTTTAATTGTGTCCTTGATCAATCTGAAAAAGTGGGGGGTAAACCTATTAATAATCTTTCTGTGACTGAATTTTCGGACATGATTCAATTTGCAAACCTTATTGATGCGGGCTATGAAGGAAATATTATGACCTGGACTAATAAAAGGTTGGGGAGAAGAGCTATTTATCAAAGAATTGACCGAGCTCTTTATAATGAAAAGTGGCTTCAGTTTTTCATTATACTCTAAACCATTTATCTCGGCTATGTTCTCGATCATACTCCTCTTCTTCGAGCATGCAACTTGAAGCTGAAGTAAAAAGGGCTCATTGGTTTCTTAATATTTGGTTGAGACATCCAAATTTTTCGGTCCTTGTCAAGGAATCTTGGCAGTTCCTACGGATGGTAGACCTATGGTTTGTTTTGCAAAGAAATTAGGGAGGCTTCGAAAAAGTATTTCTGATTGGAATAAAAGAATTTATGGGAGAGTTGATCAACAAATTAAGACTGCTGAAGATGAAATTTTATTTCGAGAATCTCAATACCAACAGCTTTGGAGATGAGGAATCGAGAGCTGCCCTTCATCTTGCACAAAGCAAACTTTCAAAACTCAAGATTGAGGAGGATTTGTGGGCTCAACGAGCTAATATATCTTGGTTAAAAGAGGGAGATAGAAATACAAAATATTTCCGTCTGTTGTTAAAAGAAGCGCCGAGATTGTTCATTCATAAAATTAAAAATCGCCAAGGATGTGGATTCCGATAAGAAGGAGATTCAAGAAGAGGCTATTGGATTCTACTCGACGGCTTTCAAGGGCGTGATACTTCATCTAATGAGTATCTGCTTTCTTATTCCTCGGCTCATTACAAATGAAGATAATTCTCTTCTCACGGTGTCCCAACGAAGAGGAAATTAAGGGAGTTGTATATTCGATGAATGGTCAAAGTGCTGGGCCGGATGGTTTTACGAGAATTTTATAAAGGATGTTGGGAGATTATCAAGGCTGATTTCATCAAAGCTATTGGGGATTTCTTTTCGGATTTGCTATGCCTCGTAGTTGGACGAGTACGTTGATTGTGACTATTCCTAAGGTGGAATCTCCATCTTCCTTTTCGATCTTAGACCGATTAGTCTTTGTAATTTTTGTAATAAGGTTGTTACAAAGCTCTTAACTTCTCGCTTGCCACCATTCTTCCTCGCATTATTTCTCCTCAACAAAGTGGTTTTGTTCAAGGTAGAGTTATCCATGAAAATGTTCTTCTCGCCAAGAAATTATGCAATCTCTCAATAAGAAGGTTTGGGGTTCAAATGTGGCTCTCAAGCTCGATATGGCAAAAGCTTATGATCGATTATCATGGTTTGGGCTTATAAAGGTTATGCCATTTTGGTTTTGATGAGATTTGGATTGATTTAATTTATCGCATCTCTAATAGTTGGTTTTCGGTCCTTATTAATGGTGAAGCTTGTGGTTTCTTTCATTCAACTAGAGGTCTTAGACAAGGAGATCCCCTATCTCCTTACCTATTTATTATTGCAGGTGAGATGATGAGTAGAGGCCTTAATCACCTTCGGGCTACATATCCTAGCCGATTTCATTCATGCTAACACTCCAATGATTTCTCATCTTGCTTATGCGGATGATGTCATTATTTTTGCAATGGTTCTAAGAATTCATTGGAAACTCACATGAAATATTTGGAGTGGTATCAAAGCTTTTCGGTCAATTGGTGAACATTAAGAAATCTGGTTTTATCACCGAAAGGTTAGCTCAAGGGATGCTCTCATTCTTGATATAACGGGTTTTGTTAAACATGATCTTCCTTTACTTTATTTGGGATGCCCCTTGTATACAGTGAAAAGAAAATTAGCCTCTTTGCTCCTCTCATTCAGAAAATGGAATCTAAACTTGCTTCTTGGAAAGGTAAATTCTTGTCTTTTGGAGCCAAACTCACCTTAATTCGGTCCTTATCTGCAATGCCCATCTATTATTTTTCCTTAATTTTTTTTTTAAAGGAGACGGTACTCCTAGATTTTATTAAATAAAGAAAATAATTACAAACATGGTGGGGACATTACAACCTCAACCACCGTGATAAGGAAATCTGGGGAGGCCATACACACGTCGTATGGTCCTCTACAATATAAGGAGGGGTGACTACAATAACTAGAAAACAACCTATATAAAAAACTGGCCATAGAGCTAATGAAAACGAGCATGAGGGATCCTAGCCTTGTCTGAACAACACAGCCTTTGCAAGGCCTAGGAATATCACTAAAAGAGGTGAAAGTGAAATTTTGGACCTCATCAAAGAAAATTAGCTAAACCATCAGCTACTCCATTCCCTTCGCGAAGAATATGAGTAATTCGAACATCCATTTGAGTCAATAATCTATGAATATGAGAAATAACATACCAAACAGCCCATGGGATGTGGTACTCCCGAATAAGAATCAAGAACAAAACTTGAGAATCAATCTCTAACCAAACACGATTGAATCCATGCGCTTGAGCTAAAATAAGCCCATCCCTTGCAGCCATAGCCTCCGCCATCATATTGGAATGGCAGCCATAAAAATGGGAGAAACCAAGAACAAAATCCCTTTATGATTCCTAAAAACACCTCCCCTGAAGCAATACCGGATTACCCCTAGAAACTCCATCCGTGTTAAGCTTAATCTCATCAACATTAGGGGAACCCATAAAACCATTCGGATTTTAGGAATCAAAAAGGGTTTAGGGGCCAAATGAAAAATATCCATCAAATAATTATTATCTTGACTTCTCGTGAAAGAAAGGGAAAAGAGATATATTAGAAGCTTGAGAAAGAACCTTATGAATAATAGCATTGGAGCTCATATTAACATCTTCAAATCTGCTCTTATTCGGCACAAATTTCCCATAAAATAAGAGCTGGAAGGAGACGAGAAAGCCATGAACAAACATTGGAATCAGAATTAGGATGACTTTGCCACCAACTAATGAGGACATGATTCAAATGACCCATGAAACAACGAATGCCACACAAACCACTGAAGTAATTCCAAACTTTCTTAGCAATATCTCCATAAACCAAAATATGGGCCATAGATTCTTCATTTGCTGCATTACAACAATTACATTTGGAAGCAAGGGAAATACCTTTAGAGCGAATTCTCTCATCCGTAGGCAATCCATTATGCAAGGCACGCCAAAGAAACACCGAGATCTTTTTGGGAATATATTTGCTCCAGCAATACGAGTAAATAATAGAGTGAGGACGGCTTAATTGATCTTTTTGGGCCATAGATTTTTCCTTAATTGATCCTCCCAAAGGTGTCATACATGCGATAGAAAAAATTATTGTGAGATTTTTTTGGAGTAATAATGATGGTGAAAAAAGATGTCATTGGTTATCTTGGAATCATATGAGTTGGCCTATTGAGGAAGGTGGTTTGGGTATTCGTAAGTTTGAGGACATTGCTTTGGCTTTTTCTATGAAAATTTGGTGGAGACTCAGAAGCTCTCAATCTCTTTGGAGTGAGCTGATGCTTGCAAAATATTGTTGGGAGATTCATCCTATGGATGCTATTAATACTCCCTACTCTTCTCATATTTGGAAGCGTATGATTGAGGCAAAGCCGTGGGTGGAAAGCAGGATGGCGTGGAGGGTTGGAAGAGGCGATATCACTATCCATGAGAACTGGCTGGATGGAGACGTAGGCAGCCTCCCTCTCGCTCATACGGAGGTGTCTTCTTTATTTCTCAATGGTTTGCCGAGGTGGATCACATCCGAGATGTTTATGGTAATAATCTCGAGCATTTAATTCAGTCTTCCTCTATTATTCTCTCGGATAATCAAGACGTCCCTGTTTGGAAGCCTTCTCATAATGGTAAATTCTATGTTTCATCCGCTTGGAATGAATGTCGGTTAAAAGACCTATGGCAGCCATTTTCTCTTATTGTTGGAATAAATATATCCCAAGGAAGGTCTCGGTTTTCCTTTGGCGTGTTCTTCATAATGGTCTTCCTACGGCGATGTAATTCGCTTCTAGAGGCATTCAATGTGCTTCTAAATGTGATTGTTGTTTGGTGCCTAGTGAGGAAAATCTTAATCATGTTTGTTTGTGGCTCATTGCAAATAGTGTGTGGACATATTTCAGCATGATCTGTGGTATCCGGATGGTTTTTGGCCACACTACTCAATCTCTTCTTTGTTGGTGGCAAGGTCCGTCACATCCTAAGGTTCACGGTGCTACTAAATGGCTGTCCAAACTTCTTCCAGCAATTATTTCTTGGGAGTTATGGCTGGCCCGAAATAAGAGCAGATTTGAAGGTATTGTTATGTGTTCGACAACCATTATTAATAAAGTATGTGATCAGGTTTCCAACTTAGCTCTAGCTTTTTCTTTAACATTCTCATGTCTCCCTAATGAAGATCATTTGTTCAACATATTTCGGAAGCATTCTAGTTCAATCATCAAAAGGACTAGATTGGTTGTTTGGGATTTTCCTCCGAGTAATATGGTTAAGCTTAACACGGATGGTGTGTCAAGGGGTAATCCAGGAGAGCCTCTGGGGTGTTCTCCGAGATTTTAAAGGGGATTTCATTCATGCTTTTGCTAACTTTTATGGTCTTGCTACAAATATGATGTCCGCTTTAGCCGCAAGGGATGGTCTTCTTTTAGCTCTCTCTTGGGTATCAAAACGCTTGGTTAGAGGTGGATTCTCAAGTTTTATTGAAGATTATTTTGCGGAGTATCACATTCCTTGGTCTATATGGTACATCATTTCTCATATTCATCGCCTTTATGGCTCTTATGGAGGTCCGGTTACTCACATTCTTCGCGAAGGTAATAGTGTGGCTGATTTTTGGCTAATATGGCTGCCGATGAGGATACAGCTTCTCAAGTTTCTATGCTCTCTAATCTTCCCCTTATTGCAAAGGCTTGCTTGCATCGGACAAGACAGCCCTCATATTCGATTACATTAGTTTTATGGATTTTTCTTTTTATTTGTTTTCTGTGTACTCTAGTTCCTCCTTTTTGTAGAGACCTTACGCATGTGTAAGGACTCCCCTAGGTTTTCATTTTTGGTGGTTGAGGTTGTCATGTCCCCTCCATATTTGTATTTTTTTTCCTTTAATTAATAAAATCTAGGGAGGTACCGCCTCCTTTCGCCAAAAAAAGTAAACAAGTCTTCTAAAAGGATCCTCAAAGCTTCCAACAATCAATCTCTATTGAGCTCTTGTTTATCCTTTAAAACAAGTCTTTTGATCCTCTAAAAGGATCCACAAAGCATCCAACAATCAATCTATATTGAGCTCTTGTTTATCATTTGTAATAAAGACTTTTGATCCTCTAAAAGGATCCACAAAGCTTCCAACAATAAATCTCTATTGAGGACTTGTTTATCCTTTAAAAACAAGTCTTTTGATCATCTAAAAGGATCCCAAAGCTTCCCACAATCAATCTCTATTGAGCTCTTGTTTATCCTTTGAAAGCAAGTCTTTTGATCATCTATAAGGATCCACAAAGATTCAAACATTCAATCTCTATTGAGCTCTTGTTTATCCTTTGAAAGCAAGTCTTTTGATCATCTATAAGGATCCACAAAGATTCAAATATTCAATCTCTATTGTGCTCTTGTTTATCCTTTGAAAGCAAGTCTTTTGATCATCTATAAGGATCCACAAAGATTCCAACATTCAATCTCTATTGTGCTCTTGTTTATCCTTTGAAAGCAAGTCTTTTGATCATCTAAAAGAATCCACAAAGCTTCCAATAATCAACCACTATTGAGCACTTGTTTATCCTTTGTAAACAAGTCTTTTGAACCTCTAAAAGGATCCTCAAAGCTTCCAACAATCAATCTCTATTGAGCTCTTGTTTATCCTTTAAAAACAAGTCTTTTGATCCTCTAAAAGGATCCACAAAGCATCCAACAATCAATCTATATTGAGCTCTTGTTTATCATTTGTAATAAAGACTTTTGATCCTCTAAAAGGATCCACAAAGCTTCCAACAATAAATCTCTATTGAGGACTTGTTTATCCTTTAAAAACAAGTCTTTTGATCATCTAAAAGGATCGTCAAAGCTTCCCACAATCAATCTCTATTGCTCTTGTTTATCCTTTGAAAGCAAGTCTTTTGATCATCTATAACGATCCACAAAGATTCCAACATTCAATCTCTATTGTGCTCTTGTTTATCCTTTGAAAGCAAGTCTTTTGATCATCTAAAAGAATCCACAAAGCTTCCAATAATCAACCACTATTGAGCACTTGTTTATCCTTTGTAAACAAGTCTTTTGAACCTCTAAAAGGATCCTCAAAGCTTCCAACAATCAATCTCTATTGAGCTCTTGTTTATCCTTTAAAAACAAGTCTTTTGATCCTCTAAAAGGATCCACAAAGCATCCAACAATCAATCTATATTGAGCTCTTGTTTATCATTTGTAATAAAGACTTTTGATCCTCTAAAAGGATCCACAAAGCTTCCAACAATAAATCTCTATTGAGGACTTGTTTATCCTTTAAAAACAAGTCTTTTGATCATCTAAAAGGATCGTCAAAGCTTCCCACAATCAATCTCTATTGCGCTCTTGTTTATCCTTTGAAAGCAAGTCTTTTGATCATCTATAACGATCCACAAAGATTCCAACATTCAATCTCTATTGTGCTCTTGTTTATCCTTTGAAAGCAAGTCTTTTGATCATCTAAAAGAATCGACAAAGCTTCCAATAATCAACCACTATTGAGCACTTGTTTATCCTTTGTAAACAAGTCTTTTGAAACTCTAAAAGGATCCTCAAAGCTTCCAACAATCAATCTCTATTGAGCACTTGTTTATCCTTTAAAAACAAGTCTTTTGATCCTCTAAAAGGATCCACAAAGCATCCAACAATCAATCTATATTGAGCTCTTGTTTATCATTTGTAATAAAGACTTTTGATCCTCTAAAAGGATCCACAAAGCTTCCAACAATAAATCTCTATTGAGGACTTGTTTATCCTTTAAAAACAAGTCTTTTGATCATCTAAAAGGATCATCAAAGCTTCCCACAATCAATCTCTATTGCGCTCTTATTTATCCTTTGAAAGCAAGTCTTTTGATCATCTATAAGGATACACAAAGATTCCAAAATTCAATCTCTATTGTGCTCTTGTTTATCCTTTGAAAGCAAGTCTTTTGATTATCTATAAGGATCCACAAAGATTCTAACATTCAATCTCTATTGTGCTCTTGTTTATCCTTTGAAAGCAAGTCTTTTGATCATCTAAATGAATCCATAAAGCTTCCAATAATCAACTACTATTGAGCACTTGTTTATCCTTTGTAAACAAGTCTTTTGAACCTCTAAAAGGATCCTCAAAGCTTCCAACAATCAATCTCTATTGAGCTCTTGTTTATCCTTCAAAAACAAGTCTTTTGATCCTCTAAAAGGATCCACAAAGCATCCAACAATCAATCTATATTGAGCTCTTGTTTATCATTTGTAATAAAGACTTTTTATCCTCTAAAAGGATCCACAAAGCTTCCAACAATAAATCTCTATTGAGGACTTGTTTATCCTTTAAAAACAAGTCTTTTGATCATCTAAAAGGATCGTCAAAGCTTCCCACAATCAATCTCTATTGCCCTCTTGTTTATCCTTTGAAAGCAAGTCTTTTGATCATCTATAAGGATCCACAAAGATTCCAACATTCAATCTCTATTGTGCTCTTGTTTATCCTTTGAAAGCAAGTCTTTTGATCATCTAAAAGAATCCACAAAGCTTCCAATAATCAACCACTATTGAGCACTTGTTTATCCTTTGTAAACAAGTCTTTTGAAACTCTAAAAGGATCCTCAAAGCTTCCAACAATCAATCTCTATTGAGCACTTGTTTATCCTTTAAAAACAAGTCTTTTGATCCTCTAAAAGGATCCACAAAGCATCCAACAATCAATCTATATTGAGCTCTTGTTTATCATATGTAATAAAGACTTTTGATCCTCTAAAAGGATCCACAAAGCTTCCAACAATAAATCTCTATTGAGGACTTGTTTATCCTTTAAAAGCAAGACTTTTGATCATCTAAAAGAATCATCAAAGCTTCCCACAATCAATCTCTATTGCGCTCTTGTTTATCCTTTGAAAGCAAGTCTTATGATCATCTATAAGGATCCACAAAGATTCCAACATTCAATCTCTATTGTGCTATTGTTTATCCTTTGAAAGCAAGTCTTTTGATCATCTAAAAGAATCCACAAAGCTTCCAATAATCAACCACTATTGAACACTTGTTTATCCTTTGTAAACAAGTCTTTTGAACCTCTAAAAGGATCCTCAAAGCTTCCAACAATCAATCTCTATTGAGCACTTGTTTATCCTTTAAAAACAAGTCTTTTGATCCTCTAAAAGGATCCACAAAGCATCCAACAATCAATCTATATTGAGCTCTTGTTTATCATTTGTAATAAAGACTTTTGATCCTCTAAAAGGATCCACAAAGCTTCCAACAATAAATCTCTATTGAGGACTTGTTTATCCTTTAAAAGCAAGTCTTTTGATCATCTAAAAGGATCATCAAAGCTTCCCACAATCAATCTCTATTGCGCTCTTGTTTATCCTTTGAAAGCAAGTCTTTTGATCATCTATAAGGATCCACAAAGATTCCAACATTCAATCTCTATTGTGCTCTTGTTTATCCTTTGAAAGCAAGTCTTTTGATCATCTAAAAGAATCCACAAAGCTCCCAATAATCAACGACTATTAAGCACTTGTTTATCCTTTATAAACAAGTCTTCTAAAAGGATCCTTAAAGCTTCCAACAATCAATCTCTATTCAGCTCTTGTTTATCCTTTAAAAACAAGTCTTTTGATCCTCTAAAAGGATCCACAAAGCATCCAACAATCAATCTATATTGAGCTCTTTTTTATCATTTGTAATAAAGACTTTTGATCCTCTAAAAGGATCCACAAAGCTTCCAACAATAAATCTCTATTGAGGACTTGTTTATCCTTTAAGAACAAGTCTTTTGATCATCTAAAAGGATTGTCAAAGCTTCCCACAATCAATCTCTATTGCGCTCTTGTTTATCCTTTGAAAGCAAGTCTTATGATCATCTATAAGGATCCACAAAGATTCCAACATTCAATCTCTATTGTGCTCTTGTTTATCCTTTGAAAGCAAGTCTTTTGATCATCTAAAAGAATCCACAAAGCTCCCAATAATCAACGACTATTAAGCACTTGTTTATCCTTTATAAACAAGTCTTCTAAAAGGATCCTTAAAGCTTCCAACAATCAATCTCTATTCAGCTCTTGTTTATCCTTTAAAAACAAGTCTTTTGATCCTCTAAAAGGATCCACAAAGCATCCAACAATCAATCTATATTGAGCTCTTTTTTATCATTTGTAATAAAGACTTTTGATCCTCTAAAAGGATCCACAAAGCTTCCAACAATAAATCTCTATTGAGGACTTGTTTATCCTTTAAAAAAGTCTTTTGATCATCTAAAAGGATCGTCAAAGCTTCCCACAATCAATCTCTATTGCGCTCTTGTTTATCCTTTGAAAGCAAGTCTTTTGATCATCTATAAGGATCCACAAAGATTCAAATATTCAATCTCTATTGTGCTCTTGTTTATCCTTTGAAAGTAAGTCTTTTGATCATCTATAAGGATCCACAAAGATTCCAACATTCAATCTCTATTGTGCTCTTGTTTATCCTTTGAAAGCAAGTCTTTTGATCATCTAAATGAATCCACAAAGCTTCCAATAATCAACCACTATTGAGCACTTGTTTATCCTTTGTAAACAAGTCTTTTGAACCTCTAAAAGGATCCTCAAAGCTTCCAACAATCAATCTCTATTGAGCTCTTGTTTATCCTTTAAAAACAAGTCTTTTGATCCTCTAAAAGGATCCACAAAGCATCCAACAATCAATCTATATTGAGCTCTTGTTTATCATTTGTAATAAAGACTTTTGATCCTCTAAAAGGTTCCACAAAGCTTCCAACAATAAATCTCTATTGAGGACTTGTTTATCCTTTAAAAACAAGTCTTTTGATCATCTAAAAGGATTGTCAAAGCTTCCCACAATCAATCTCTATTGCGCTCTTGTTTATCCTTTGAAAGCAAGTCTTTTGATCATCTATAACGATCCACAAAGATTCCAACATTCAATCTCTATTATGCTCTTGTTTATCCTTTGAAAGCAAGTCTTTTGATCATTTAAAAGAATCCACAAAGCTTCCAATAATCAACCACTATTAAGCACTTGTGAATGGCGGAAGCAATCCTAGGAATTTCATTCGCATGGTGATCCGGGCTGTTGGCAAGAAGGGACGCAAACGACTTGTTGGGTAGCGCGGCTAGGTTGACCTAGAAAGTTAGGAATATTAGAGGGGTTTAAGAGGCATGTGGTTTGCAAGAAAAGAACAAAGGGTGGGAGGTGGAAGACGAGGGAAAGAAGCAGCCTAGAAAGCAAGAAACCCTAGAGAGGAAATTCTAGAGAGAGAAAGATAGAGAGAGAAAGTCCTCCTTTTAGAGGATCAAAAGACTTGCTTTCAAAGGATAAACAAGAGCTCAATTGTGATTGATTGTTGGAAGCTTTGTGGATCCTTTTAAAGGATCAGAAGACTTGATTACAAATGATAAATAAGTGCTCAATTGAGATTGATTGTTTTAAGCTTCATTGATCTTTTTCAAAATTCAAAAGACTTGTTTACAATGGATAAACAAGAGCTCAATTGAGATTAATTATTGAATCATTGTGGATCCTTTTAGAGGATCAAAAGTATTGATTACAAAGGACAAACAAGAGCTCAATTGAGATTGATTGTTGGAAGCTTTGTGGATCCTTTTAGTGGATCAAAAGACTTGATTACTAAGGATAAATAAGAGCTCACTTGAGATTGATTGTTAGAATCTTTGTTGATCCTTTTAGAGGATCAAAAGACTCGTTTTCAAAAGATAAACCAGAGCTAAATTGAGATTGATTGTGGGAAGCTTTGTGGATCCTTTTAGAGTATCAGAAGACTTGATTACAAATGATAAATATCAGCTTAATTGAGATTGATTGTTTTTAAGCTTTGTGGATCTTTTTCAAAATTCAAAAGACTTTTGTTTACAATGGATAAACAGGTGCTCAATTGAGATTAATTGTTGGAATCATTGTGGATCCTTTTAGAGGATTAAAAGACTTGATTACAAAGGACAAACAATAGCTCAATTGAGATGGATTGTTGGAATCTTTGTGGATCCTTTTAGAGGATCAGAAGTCTTGATTACAAAGGATAAATACAAGAGCTCAATTGAGATTGATTGTTGAAATCTTTGTTGATCCTTTTAGAGGATCAAAAGACTTGCTTTCAAAGGATAATGTAACAGCCCAATTGAGATTGACTGTTGTATGCTTTATGGATCATTTTAGAGGGTCAAAAGACTTGTTTACAAAAGGATAAACAAGTGCTCAATAGAGATTGATTGTTGGAAGCTTTGTGGATCCTTTTAAAGGATCAAAAGAATTAATTACAAAGGATAAACAAGTACTCAATTGAGATTGATTATTGGAAGCTTTGTTGATCCTTTTTGAGGAACAAAAGACTTGATTACAAAGAATAAACAAGAGATCAATTGATATTGATTGTTGGAAGCTTTATGGATCCTTTTAGAGGATCAAAAGACTTGATTAAAAAGGATAAATAAGAGCTCAATTGAGATTGATTGTTGGAAGCTTTGTAGATCCTTTTAGAGGATTAAAACTTATTACAAAGGATAAACAAGAGCTCAATTGAGATTGATTGTTGGAATCATTGTTGATCCTTTTGGAGGATCAAAAGACTTATTTTCACAGAATAAATAAGATCTCAATTGAGATTGATTGTGGGAAGCTTTGTGGATCCTTTTAGAGGATCAAAAGCCTTGATTACAAAGGCTAGACAAGAGCTCAATTGAGATTGATTGTTAAAATCTTTGTTGATCCTTTTAGAGGATCAAAAGACTTGATTACTAAGGATAAACAGGTGCTCAATTGAGATTGATTAATTGAAGCTTTGTGGATCTTTTTATAAATTCAAAGACTTGTTTTCAAACGATAAACAAGAGCTCAAATGAGATTGATTGTTGGAAGCTTTGTGGATCCTTTTAAAGGATCAAAAGACTTTATTATAACGACTTTATTAAATAAGAGCTCAATTGAGATTGATTGATCGAATCTTTGTTGATCCTTTTAGAGGATCAAAAGACTTGCTATCAAAGTTGATAAACAAGAGCTCAATTGAGATTGATTGTTGGAAGCTTTGTGATTCCTTTTAAAGGATCAGAAGTCTTGATTACAAATGATAAATAAGTGCTCAATTGAGATTTATTGTTTTAAGCTTCGTTGATCTTTTTCAAAATTCAAAAGACTTGTTTGCAATGGATAAACAAGAGCTAAATTGAGATTAATTATTGGAATCATTGTGGATCCTTTTAGAGGATCAAAAGTATTGATTACAAAGGACAAACAAGAGCTCATTTGAGATTGATTCTTGGAAGCTTTGTGGATCATTTTAGAGGATCAAAAGACATGATTGCAAAGGATAAACAAGAGCTCAATTGAGATTGATTGTGGGAATCTTTGTTGATCCTTTTAGAGGATCAAAAGACTTGCTTTCAAAGGATAAACAAGAGCTCAATTGTGATTGATTGTTGAAGCTTTGTGGATCCTTTTAAAGGATCGAAGACTTGATTACAAATGATAAATAAGTGCTCAATTGAGATTGATTGTTTTAAGCTTCATTGATCTTTTTTAAAATTCAAACGACTTGTTTACAATGGATAAACAAGAGCTCAATTGAGATTGATTATTGGAAGCTTTGTTGATCCTTTTTGAGGAACAAAAGACTTGATTACAAAGAATAAACAAGAGATCAATTGATATTGATTGTTGGAAGCTTTATGGATCCTTTTAGAGGATCAAAAGACTTGATTAAAAAGGATAAATAAGAGCTCAATTGAGATTGATTGTTGGAAGCTTTGTGGATCCTTTTAGAGGATTAAAACTTATTACAAAGGATAAACAAGAGCTCAATTGAGATTGATTGTTGGAATCATTGTTGATCCTTTTGGAGGATCAAAAGACTTGTTTTCATAGAATAAATAAGATCTCAATTGAGATTGATTGGGAAGCTTTGTGGATCCTTTTAGAGGATCAAAAGCCTTGATTACAAAGGCTAGACAAGAGCTCAATTGAGATTGATTGTTAAAATCTTTGTTGATCCTTTTAGAGGATCAAAAGACTTGATTACTAAGGATAAACAGGTGCTCAATTGAGATTGATTAATTGAAGCTTTGTGGATCTTTTTATAAATTCAAAAACTTGTTTTCAAACGATAAACAAGAGCTCAAATGGGATTGATTGTTGGAAGCTTTGTGGATCTTTTTAAAGGATCAAAAGACTTTATTACAAAGGATAAATAAGAGCTCAATTGAGATTGATTGATCGAATCTTTGTTGATCCTTTTAGAGGATCAAAAGACTTGCTATCATAGTTGATAAACAAGAGCTCAATTGAGATTGATTGTTGGAAGCTTTGTGATTCCTTTTAAAAGATCAGAAGTGATGTGATTCCCAACGAGACCCACAAGTTATAACGAACTTGGAACCACGCTTTCGGAATTACCTCGCGGAAACGTACGCCTAGGACTTGAATAACAATCACAAGGATGATCGCAACCCTTAGTTTCGCAATGAACTAAGAACCTTGATCAATTCGAAACCCTTAATTATTGATTAATTAAGAACCACGAATTAGAATATCACACAAACTTAATCCAAAGTTTGCAAAATGCTAACAAACTATGTTTGTCAAGAAAGGAGTTTAAACTCACACTATTTTTAATAATAAAATTCTGTATTTTACAATGAAAGAAAAGACGCCTTTATATAGGCCTTAAAACAATGTATCCTAATTATTTTAGGAGACTAATTGACTACCAAATTCTATCTAGAAAAGGAATAAAAATCTGAATAACAAAAGGACTCCTAATCTAAGAAGAAAACTAAATAAAACATGTCTAACATACTTTCCAAGTCAAAGAAGGAACAAGGAAGTAAGAAAGAAATAGGAAACATGGCCAAGGTCTTCTAGAAGCTCTACAAATCCCGGTTTTCTAAAGGCCCAATTTTGAAAAGTGCACTTTGGCCCCCGAAAGTCATTCATTTAGTATTAAAAGGCTCCCAAATTCATCCTTGAACTTATGGGCTGACTTTTTAAGGCTTTTGCTTCCAAAAAATGTCATTTAAGCCCTCGAACTTTCCCTCCATGCTGGACTACAATCATATTCACCAAATTGGCCTCTTCAATTGACTTCCATGCTTGGACTTGTTTTTGGACTTGCAAAATAAGGCTTGCTAAAGCTTGGTTCATCCTTTTAGCCCTTGCTCTTGTTATTGGCCCATCCTTGATCTTCAATGGTTCATTGTACTTACTTAAAGGATCCTTATTGGTGTTGCTTGATGGTCCTCCATCATTCCCTTCTCCTTTGAAAGGATTTGTCCACAAATCGGTTTCACCTACATCAAATGGACGCAAATCAGAAATAGAGAAATATTCACTAACATTATGCTCACCATGTAATTCCACTTTGAATGTCATGTCGTAGGCTTGCTTGTTTTCTCCATCCAAGCTCACAAAACTCCAATCACCGGATCAAAATCACGAACTTGTCATACCAAATGATGTGATTCCCAACGAGACCCACAAGTCATAACGAACTTGACTTGCTCTAACTTGTACAAGAAACACAACCAAACAACACAACGTAAGATGATCAAAGTTGTTAGCATAAATTACATTATATAACAATTGTGCAAACCTCAAAGACAAATGTCGCTTATGCCTAACAATCAACCATAATCAACTCTCTTAATTCCCAAGCTATCACATGTCAAAGCATTCTCATGGTCATTCTCAACATGAATCACACAACCCTCCCAAGTTTTAGCATGCTTAAGAAGAATTGCTTTTAAGAAAGAACATTTAGCTCTAAGTATGCCATGCAATCCATAAATTTTGTGAAAGAACAATGCAACATAGAAAATATCATCTAATTTGTGACATGGAATATGATAAACCATTTTCAAGAGTTCATTTGCATTCACAAACATAGAACTCTTAGATACTCCCAATACACAATTCAAATTTATCAACCCAACTTTCAATGCACCATACATCCCCACCAAGTCAACCTCTAAAGTGCATCCCATAAATGGGTCAACATAAGAATGACTAGGTATAAGTGAAGTTATGCATAATTGCTACCAACTAGCTTACCAATTTTCAACCAATTACTCAATCCATTGTGACTAACCAAATTTTGCAATTCAAACTTCTTAGGCATGTCAAGTGGTCTAACAAGCTTTCTCGTGAATGAAGTACCCACATGACCAATCAAATTACCAATATCAATATCTTCACAAATTTTGAATTCCCTACGAAGGTCATATGACTTGCCATGATTGTCAAGTCCTAATAACTTAGTATCATAAGAAGAAGATAAGCCAAACCTATGAGAATGTGTATATTCTACAACAATTTCATTATACGGATCATATCCCCACTTGTATCTCACAACCTTCTTACTCAGTTCGAGAAATACATCAACAAAAATCTGTAGAGAAGAAGCAACACATGGAAAAGAAAATTGGGGTGACAAGTTAGTATAAAAAGATTTCTCTTTGGAAAAGAGAACTATCTCACTATGCTTTTCCCACAACTCCCTCTTAATTTCACCACTCATTGCATAAAAACTCTCCTTTTTTCCCCTCCACTCAGATTTGTCGCTCAACTCATTTTATCCACTCTTTATCTTTCCTCTCCCACTCTCACTCTCCTTTTTCCTCTCGGCCTCCTTCTCTCTCTCTCTCTCTCTCTCCCCTCTCAATCTCTCCTTTTTTTCTCTATTTCTCTTCCTCACTTTTCTTTCTTGATTCACTCATTCTTATTTGATCTTCCCTCACCTTTTGTGGAGATAAGGGAGCAAGAGTAACAGTTTTTGCACCATATTTGAAAGAATATTTGTTGGAGTAACCATCAAAGATAACCTTTCGGTCAAACTGCCATGGCCTTCCCAACAAGAGATGACTAGCTTGCATCGGTACAACATCACATAATACTTCATCCTTGTACCCCCCAATTGAAAAGGAAACCATCACTTGTTTAGTCACCCTCAATTCACCACTATTTTCCAACCCTTGTAAGGTATAAGGATGGGGGTGCTTAAGAGTAGGTAGCCCCAATTTCTCAACCATAGTAGTGCTAGCAACATTGGTGCAACTACCCCCATGTATAATTGTACCACATACCCTATCTTGAATACTACATCTAGTATGAAATTTATTTTCACGTTGTATCTCCTCAACATCTTGTATTTTCATACTCAACATCCTCCTCACTACCTCATTTGTCTCAAACTTATCACCAATGACATCACCCAATGGTAGCATAGTAGAAGAAGCATTGATACTTTTAGAGGATCAATAGACTTAATTACAAAGGATAAACAAGAGCTCAATTGAGATTGATTGTTTGAAGCTTCTGTATTCTTTTAGAGGATCTTTTTTTTTGAAAGGAGACGGCACTCCTAAATTTTATTAAATAAGAAAATAATTACAAACATGGTGGGGACATGACAACCTCAACCACCGAAAAGGAAATACATATGGCTTAAAGCCTAAATAGAAAAGTAAAAAAAGGGAAAGGGGAGCAGCATCTACAAGCTTGCTATTACAAAGGAGGAAGGGGAGAATCTCCAGCTTACCAACACAATAAGGGGAGGACGACTCGTCCCCAAAATGTCTAAGTCGTGCCATATGAAGGGACGCGTAATCGAACATCTTGACAGGGAGGACGACTCGTCCCTCAACATGTCTAAGTCGGGCCTTATGAAGGGACGCATGTAAACAAAGAACATCATGGCAGAGAGGACAACTCGTCCCTCGAAACCCAATTGGCCCCATACACTGGGATGACGTAATCGACCAAACACATCTTTAAAGCCTAACATATGGAATAGAAGCACGATCCAGTCTATAAGAACCTCGGCAATCATGAGGAAGATCATTCGAAGTAAAACCGAATTGGATCTAGAAGAAGCAGCAGCATTAGCCAAACCATCAGCCACACGATTTCCTTCATGCAAAATATGAGTAACACGAACATGAATCTGCAGCATAATCCTTTTAATGTGGTGAACTTCATACCAAATCGACCAAAGAATATGATAATCCAAAATCAGGATCTTCAAGGGAATCTCCGAATCAACTTCAAGCCAAATGGAAGACATACCAAAAGAGACTGCAAACTGTAAACCATCCAAAACAGCTTTCGCTTCTGCCACCATATTGGTACCAACCCCATAAAAATTCGAAAAGGCAAACAAAGATATTACCATGAGAATTTCAAAAATACCCCCACCCGAGATTAGACCAGATTACCTTTCGCCCATATCCGTATTGAGCTTGAATAGCTCAAGGGTCGGAAATTTCCAGATAACAAGACGCAACGGCCATAAAGAAGAAGAACTGTGACTTACGGAGAAGGCCTGGAGGATATCAATATCACCATGATAAAACTTGAACGTAATCTGGAAAGCCTTGACTACGAGAGAAACTTGATCAATGATGTTCCAATAATTGAATCAAAGATTCACAAAGAATGTTCTCAAATCGGCTTTATTGCGACTTTTCCAAATCTCCCAAACAATGAAACAAGGTAAAATCCGACATAGCCACTTTAAGCCTGGGCTAAAACCTCGAACTATACCAAACCACCGCCTAGCAAAGATAGACCGGATACTATGATAAATGGTTGGAACCCCAACCTATTAGCAAAAGAAAACCACACTTTTCTAGCAATCGCCATGAACAAATAAATGCTCCGCATCTTCAAGAGATCAAACCAAACAATAGTCACATCCCAAACCAAGTAAATCCCCTTACGTTGAACAACAAAGATCGTAGGAATGCCATTATGCAAAAGCCTCCATAAAAACACCGAAATCTTAATAGGGACATGCTTATGCCAGTTGCGAAAACAAAATCATGCGTCAAAGATCTTTACAAAGGCCAAGCGTAAGAGATAGTAAACCGACCTTTACTAGATGGAAGCCAATATAATCGATCCGGAACATCAGAGATAGAGATGAGCTGATTTTGAATAGACTGCAAAAACTGTGGGCCATAAACATCAATAATGTGATCATACCGAGGATGCCCATCTTCAAACAAAGAAGCAACTTCAACATGATTTCCAGGAAGAAGAGACCGAAACCCATCCACCCAATTCTCATGGACGTAAATCGCCTTCCATTCTCCAACCAATATTGGCTTCAACAATATTTTTAACTTGTAACATACGACACCAAATATGGGAAGCAAAAGAAGGTTGAGAAGCATCCATTGGATGGGTACCCCAAATACTTAGCAAGCATAAACTCGCCCATAAAGAATTATGATCACGAAGCCTCCACCAAAGCTTCATAGCTAAAGCTTTAACAATATCTTCAAATTTCCTCAAGCCTAAACCCCCTTCACAAGTAGGCTAAAACATTAAAGATCGACGAACCCAATGACATTTTTTATTCCCGTCTTCATCACACCAAAAGAAATTGGCAATAAGATGATACATAGCTGCAAAAATGCCTTTTGGAGGATCAAGGAGAGAGATATAATATAGTGGAATAGCTTGAAGGCAAGACTTAATAAGAGTAAGCTTAGCACCAAAAGATAAAAGCTTGCCTTTCCAAGAAGCCAACCTATCTTCCATTTTAGCAATGACCGGATCAATAAGAGAAATTTTCTTCCGTCCCACATATAGAGGGCAACCAAGATAAATGATCGGGAGAGTCTTTTTAACAAAACCCGTAGCCTCGCCGATGATAGCATCTCTATTTTCATCTTCCACCCCCAAAATATAACAAGATTTCGAAATACTAACCAATTGCCCAGAAAAAGATTGATACCAATGTAAACATCTCATGTGAGCTTCCATAGAATCCTTCAAACCATTGCAAAAAATAATGATATCATCGGCATAAGCTAGGTGATGCGTAACAAACGCAAAAGTTGTTGCTTATGAGGTTATGGTCAAATTATGAAAACAATGATGAAAGTTTGCAGGGAAAACAAAAGATAAAACACGGGTCACCGGTTAGGCTTCACTCACCTAACGTAAAGATCCCGCTTGGATTCACAGGATAGGCTTCACTCACCTATCGTAAAGAATCCTTTGAATATTACCTCCTATACCTAAGGAAATAATAGACAAAATAAGAACAAACCTTTGTTCTTTGAATTTCTCCTTGAGAATTATAACAATAATCTGAATTTTACATCTCTAAATCTATCCCTATTTATAGGTGTTTACAATTGCCTCCTAATCATTAAAGGAAAAGAAAACTACTCCTAATTGTACAAGTATTAGCAATAATATCCTTCCTAGGACTAGAAAATCAAACCTATACAAGCTAGGAATCAAAAACACGCAGAAAGATGACCTCGCCTATTCTCGTCACAGGCTTATCGCCCTCTGGCCACAAAGCGATCGCTTTGTGGCCAATAGCTTGGTCCTCGAATGCTTCAAAGGCGATCGCTCTCTTCAA
The DNA here is from genome assembly GCA_016624345.1 of Platycodon grandiflorus. Lineage (NCBI taxonomy): Eukaryota > Viridiplantae > Streptophyta > Magnoliopsida > Asterales > Campanulaceae > Platycodon > Platycodon grandiflorus. Next base: position 21,639,788 of record CM028369.1, read on the forward strand.
GGCAAGGCGACGCTCTTGCTCCGAATGTTGCCAATGCCTTCTTTCTCCCATGCATCGCCCTTGTCGCACGTAACCTCCAAAGGCCTTCCAAACTCTTGAAACTTCCCTCCTTGCATCATCAAAGCCTCGAGATAACGCCAACCCATCTTCACCCACTTGTAGTGGCCCATGGCTTTGTTCGGTCTTTGGAAGGTTGTAACCCAATGCTCCCGCATCATCCTCCCTTCTTGAGAAAGAATTGGCCTCAATTCTTCAAGCATTTTATCTTCTAATTACGGTGACAAATCTCCCACATTGAATGTAGAACTAATTGCATATTCTTCGAAGGTCCAACTTGTAAGCACTATCACCAAATCTTTCTAGCACTTGAAAAGGTCCTTCGCTCTTGGCATTAGCTTATTCTTCCTCTTGCTAGGGAATCGCTCCTTCCTAAAATGTAGCCACACCAAATCTCGGGTTGAAATTTCGTTGTCTTCTACTCTTGTTGATGCAAAATGTCCCGCTAGTCCTCCTTCATGAGTTTCTCATACCAACAATTCTCTTATCGAACACTTGGGAATACAAAGTTGATTGCCTTTGAACAAAAAGCCTTCTTGTAACACAAAATTCCCATTCTTGCCCTTTTCACAATCGAGAACAATAGAGCCAAAGTCCGATCTTCCTTGTAGTATTCGCGATACTAGTTTGAACCCTAGTAGCTTGGCATCCATCATGGTGAGCATAGAATATCTTCGATAATGCATCCGCTACCACATTGTTCTTTCCATCCTTATATTTCAAGAAAAGTTGAAGGATTGCGAAATTCCACCCATTTTATGCGTGCCTTGGTTTCAACTTGTGTTGCCCATGAATATACTTCAATGCCTCGTGATCGGAATGAAGGACTAAATGATTCGGTCTCAAGTAATGACTCCAATGATCCAAAGCTCGAACCATAGCATAGAATTCTTTTGTCATAAGTAGAGTAGTTGAGTCTCGCGACCTTCAAGCTTTTCACTAAAATAAGCAATGGGCCTTTTCCTTGAGTCAACACCCCCTATACCCACTCCACTAGCATCACACTCAACTCGAAGGTTGGAGAAATCGGGTAAGGCTAAAACCGTGTCTTGCACAACTTCTCCTTAAGCTCTTCAAAAGCTTGTCGCCAAAGTCCATTCAAATTTTCCTTTCTTCAAGGTTTCGGTCATGGGACTTGCAATAGTACTAAAGTCTTTAATGAAGCGCCTATAGAAAGAAGCTAATCCATGAAATGAGCGCACTGTAATAGTGATTAGAATAGGCCAAGACTTAATTGCTTCAATCTTCGCTTGGTCAACCGATACTCCTTCCTTTGACACCACATAACCAAGGAATGTCACACTTGGTTGCATAAACGAGCACTTCTCAAGTTTTCCATAGAGCTTGTTTTTCGCAAAGCTTGTAGTACCTCTTCAAGATGTCGCACATGCTCCTCCTCGCTTTACTATACACCAAAATATCGCCTAGATAGACGCACCACAAATTTTCCCAAGAATGGTCTTAACACTTCATTCATTAACCTCATAAAAGTACTTGGGGCATTCGTGAGCCCGAATGGCATCACTTTCCATTCATATAATCCATGCTTCGCCTTGAACGCCGTTTCCATTCGTCTCCTTCGCAAGATGAATTTGATGATAATCGCCCTTAAATCGATCTTTGAGTAAAAGATAGCACCATGTAGTTCATCAATCATGTCATCCAAGCGTGGCATTGGAAATCGGTACTTGATGGTGATATTGTTGATTGCTCGACTATCCACGCACATCCGCCATGAGCCATCCTTCTTGGGTACTAAAAGAGCCGGTACCGCACATGGACTCATACTTTCTTCCACATATCCCTTCGAGAGCAATTCCTCAATTTGCTTTTGAAGCTCCTTCGTTTCTTTCGGATTGCATCTATAAGCCGGTTTGTTGGGAAGTGGCATACCGGGTATCAAGTCGATTTGATGTTCAATTCTCTCTTTGGTGGCAAACCCGGTGGTAGATCTTCGGGGAATACATCCTTGAACTTGTTGAGTAGGGGTTTCATTAAGGGGTGTAGTTCCTCCCCTTCTTGACTTTGGACCCCTTGAGGAATAACGAGAATAGCTTGGCCATCCTTGACGGCTTGTTCTCTCGCTCACTTGCCAATAAGTTTGTCTTTTGCGGGGGTTTCTTGATGGGAACTATTTTGGAGGGTGGTAAAGGATTTAACTTGAACTTCTTACCATCCTTCTTCACAATATAAGCATTCTCCCTCCCTTCATGGGTTACATATCTATCATATTGCCAAGGTCATCCCAAAAGTATATGGCACACATCCATTGGAACCACATCACAAAGTATCTCATCTTGATAGTTTCCCATAGAAAAAGAGATTAAGGCTTGACGATTTACCTTCACTTCGGATCCATCGTTGAGCCAATGAAGCTTGTATGGACGAGAGTGGTTTGTGGTTGGAACCTTCAATTTGTCGATGAGAATATTCGATACGGCATTCGCGCAACTTCCTCCATCCACCACTACATCACACACTTTTCCTTGCACAAGACACTTCGCATGAAAGATTTGTTCTCTTTGCTCCTCTTCCATAGCCGTTGGCTTCGCATGTAAGGATCTTCTTAAGACTAGTGTCTCCCCCTTGACATCTTCGGAATCAAACTCCTCTACCTCTTCTTCTTCGGATTCATCTTCTTGATCTTGAGTTGCAAGTTCGTCTTCAATCTCGAATCTCATGAATAGTCAAGGATCTTTTGGTGGGGCATTCGGATTGGTAATGACCATATCCTTGACATTTAAAACACTTGACGTTATCCTTGCTCTTGATTGGTTTCTTTCCTTCGGCCTTCTCACTTGTAGTACCCTTGTTGGACTTCTCTGCTTAAGTATTGGGCTTTGGATTGCTTGGCGCCGCGATGCTCGTGGCCGAATTACTTGAAAAACCCTTTGAAAAAGTCATCTTGTTACCCACCCTTTTCTTCTTCACTTGCCTTTCACACTTGATGGAAACCTTGCAAATTTCTTCAAAAGTAAAGCACGGTTGTAGCTCTACTATGTTGGCTATCTCGACATCTAGCCCTCCCATAAATCTAGCAATCTTTTGTTCTTCATGTTCTTGCATGTCACAAATAATCGATAGCTTCTCGAACTCTTCAACATATTGTGCAACGGTAGCACTTCCTTGCTTCAATTGTATGAGTTTAGAAAAATTATCTTGTCGATAAGTACTAGGTAAGAACCTTCGGTCAAGATATTTCTTAAACTTATCCCAAGACTCGATCTTTGACTTTCCTTCACTGCTGGGACTTTAGATTTTCATACCATATGGAAGCTGCCGTGAGTTTGAGAATAGCCACCTTGAATTTCTTTCGATCACTAAACTCCTTGTACTCAAAAATCCGGCCCGCTTTTCGATCCAATCCAAATATCCTTCCGGATCCATAGCACCATCAAAATCGGAATGTCGAGCTTCAAGCCTCGATCGCCCCTCCCTAAGCCGCCCTTGATGTTGTCTAGGCCTTGGCTTTACTTCCTCCTCATCCGAGTTGGAATCTTCAACTTCTACACGGCCTTGTGGTCTTTCTTCTAGCAATTGCAAAACGCGATCCACTCTTTGTCAAGCTCTTGAATTTCACGATCTCTTCGTAGGTTGGTAGATTGTTCCAAGGTAATTCCACGTGGCATCCCGCCTCTTCCGCCATGATCGCTACAAGTTGGAATTGTAAAAGACCTAAGCTCGATACCAATTTGATGCGTAACAAACGCAGAAGTTGTTGCTTACGAGGTTATGGTCGAAATTATGGAAACAATGATGAAAGTTTGCAGGGAAAACAAAAGATAAAACACGGGTCACCGGTTAGGCTTCACTCACCTAACGTAAAGATCCCGCTTGATTCACGTGATAGGCTTCACTCACCTATCGTAAAGAATCCTTTGAATATTACCTCCTATACCTAAGGAAATAATAGACAAAATAAGAACAAACCTTTGTTCTTTGAATTTCTCCTTGAGAATTATAACAATAATCTGAATTTTACATCTCTAAATCTATCCCTATTTATAGGTGTTTACAATTGCCTCCTAATCATTAAAGGAAAAGAAAACTACTCCTAATTGTACAAGTATTAGCAATACTATCCTTCCTAGGACTAGAAAATCAAACCTATACAAGCTAGGAATCAAAACACAAAGAAAGACGACCTCGCCTATTCCGCCGCTTATCGCCTTGCGCCACAAAGCGATCGCTTTGTGGCCAGTAGCTTGGTCCTCGAATCTGCTTCAAAGGCGATCGCTCTCTTCAAGGCAAGGCGATCGCTCTTGCTCCAGAATGTTGCCAATGCCTTCTTTCTCCCATGCATTGTCCTGTTAGGTCCAAGGGTTGCTCAGTGTATAGGCTAGAGGGGGGTGAATAGCCTATACTTGATGTATTAAAAATTTCATCCAATTTTAACGTTTAAGTTGAAGAATGGATGAGATTAATACAACTAGGTCATCTTCCTCATTCTGACTTCTTAGCCGAAGTTAGAGAAATCGGACATCCTAGATCAGCAGATGTAGACTTTGGACATCCTGGATCAGCAGATGTGAAACGAGCATTCTAAGATGTTTGTTGAACTTAGTGATGAAAATAAGTTTGAGCAAATGAAGAATAAACAAAGATAAGTTTAATGAGATAGATTAAAGTAGAAAGATTTGTTTTAAAAGAGAGCTTAACAGCTTGACTAAAATCTGTATTAGATGCATCACTTGCTTTCCTTGCAGAAGCAAGATAAAACAAATTATACAAGAAAGAGAAATCAAGGCTGAATGTAACAAACATATATATTATATTAAAATTCAACAGAGGTTTACTCAAAGGCAAACATGCTTAGTACATCAACCTAGACTCTCTATCCTAGCAATCTCCCTGGGGGTAGAAGGAAAGTGAGATGGGATCCCCGGAAGACTCATATTAGAACTCTAACCTTAGCGCTCCTAACAACCTTGGAGGTAAGGGAAGGAAAGTGCTAGTGTTAGAGTGATGTGAGAAGAGAATATTAGGAGTTGTTCAAATAGCAAGTATTTGAACAACCGAGCGCTAAGCACTCACCAAAAATGATGACAATTTATTGCACAATCGCAGCCTTATAATGTAGTATAAGTCGCATATGAATGCAATCGATTATCAAGTTCGCTCTTCATCGACATCTTCGAGCTTGGTCCGCTTCAACGACCGTAGAGTGCTTGGTCTCTTTCTGAATAATGGAGGTGAAGCCAAGAGACCGAAGTTCTTCAAGGAAGAAGGAACTCAAATCAAAACAAAGTTTTTGATCAAGCGCAGCTTCTCGCCTTTGAATTTCTTTTCTCTCTCACAAAGTGTTTGTTCTTACACTTGTGTTTTCTCACTCATGGTGTGGTTCGATTGAGTAAATGAAGAACAATACCACAACCTTTCTCAAGCATAAGCATACACTTTTGCTCGCTTTTTAGATGATAATGAGAGTCTTCTTATATAGGTTCGGAAGAGGTGACCGTTGATGTATTGAATAGGTTTATGCCGTTGATGATCTGAATCTCATAATGCAGCCAGTACATTTTGACTTTGGGCAAAGACCTTCGCTAGGATTGTTTCTTGAAGCTGGTCCGAAACAGCCGGACAGATTTGGACGTGTCGAAGCTTTGCTCGATGCACCGACCGATTTGGACGTATCATTGCTTTGATGGAGCGCGCGCGCCCGTGCTTGGCCTTTTATGGAAATGAAGCTTTGAAGACTACAAACACCGCATGTAAGAGGAAATGTCTACCGGATAAACGCGAAGGCGCGTATATCGACGCGTATCTTGGATTTGTCGCATGCATCTTGCAACGGATCTATTTTGACTTGTAGCGTGAGTTGAGTGCACCATGTTTCTCGATCTTACGCCTCTGCAGCTTGTTACGATAAGGGTCATGGCCGATAATCGAGATCCGCCATTATAGAACCGCCGATGTAGATCGCGATAATCATGATGTTCCTCTTGAATAATCGGCTTCGCAGCTTATTCCGATGAAGTGCTTTGGCGGATACCGATCTCGCCATAGAACCTGCCGATGTAGAGATAGCTAATAGGCGTCCATAGCTGAAGGAAATGTCCACGGTGAGACATTCTCCGATGGTCACGCCACCGGTAATTGAAGAGCTAATCCATATGAAAGTTTGTCATCATTCTGGTAGGACAAAGACTCGGATATGTACAAAGACTTCCTAGTCTAATGACCTATGCATTGTTTCAACAAGCTGCCACACTAACCGGTACGCAGCCCTTTTAGCCACTTGTGAAACATGCGTTGTAATGGGAACAAGCAAATCACTGTGTTGGAATATGCATACATATATATTATCTGATTTACAGGCATATTCCTAACACGTCCCTTGTCGCGCACGTAACCTCCAAAGGCCTTCCAAACTCTTGAAACTTCCCTCCTTGCATCATCAAAGCCTCGAGAGATAACGTCAACCCATCTTCACCCACTTGTAGTGCGTCCATGGCTTTGTTCGGGTCTTTGCGAAGGTTGTAACCCAATGCTCCCGCATCACTAGGTGAGAAGTCATTGGAGTATTGATATGAGAGCGATATCGAAAGCGAGGAGAATTAGAATGGAGCATATTAAGGCCTCGACTAAGAACCTCAGCAGCCATGATAAACAGGGTAGGAGAAATTGGGTCACCTTGACGAAGCCCTCATGAAGATTGGAAAAAACCACATGATTCACCATTAACAAGCACCGAAAACCAACACGAAGAAATGCACCGGAAGATTAAATCATTCCAGACTTCAGAAAAACCAAACTTTCTCATGACTTTAATCAAAGCAAACCAAGAAAGCCTATCATAAGCCTTAGCCATATCAAGCTTTAAACATACATTAGCTCCTCGAACCTTTTTCTTTATAGATTGGACCAATTCTTGCCCAAGAAGAACATTCTCGTGAATTAACCGCCCTTGGACAAATCCACTTTGTTGCGGAGAAATAATACGAGGCAAAATAGAGGAGAGCCGACACGTAAGAAGCTTTGTAATAACTTTATTAGAGAAATTACAAAGACTAATAGGCCGAATTCCGAATCTCAGAGGAGCACTAACTTTAGGAAGCATAACAATAAGAGTGGCTGTTGTTCAATCCTTAAAGCAGTTGTTCAATCCTTAGTAATAACATGCCACTAATGAATATTCATTTTATATCAAGGCATGCCCTAGGTTGAACTTACAAGCAATAGCGTATGTATAGTCACCTATTGCTAAGTATTTACAGACTCAATAAATGAAAGAACAAATACAAAGCAATAACTGAAATGGTTTTAGGCAATTGATAATATTGCCTTAAGAATATGTTTCTTGCATTGTATTATCTGAAGTAGCTTAAGCAAGATAAAGAAAATATATATTATTTTTAATCGAATTGATTAAGCATCTTCATCTAATGATTTTAAAAGTTGTGAAGGATAGGTAGAGTAGTATAATAGTCAGCGTACTGTAATAGTCATATAGTATAGTACTTCGCTGTATTTGCAATTTCACAATCTCTCCTCCTTACTAGTTGTCATTTAATCTTTAATCTCTCCTCCTTAATGTTTTTCTCTCTTCTTTGATGTTTTTCTCTCCTCTTTGATAATCGCTTGCTAATCGCAAGCCTTTCTCAATAATCGATTTTTCTGTATTCTCAATAATCGATTTTCCTGTATGTATAATGTCACAAGCTAGATATAATGTCAATCTTACAAATCGATTTTTCTGTATGTATAATGTCAATCTTATTACATCGATTTTTCTGTATGTATAATGTCAATCTTATTACATCTCTCCTCCTTAATGGTCACAAGCTAAATATAGATTGATAGCTACCAAATAAAATATTGAATATCAGAAACTAAATACTTGTATATGGACAAGATTGAGTAAGTACTTCCTTATTGGGGTTCGAACAAGTTGAGAGAACTGACTTATGTTAATTCATAAGGTATGAATTGACATGTAGTGGGAGGAAGTTTGTTCATTTAAATACTGTCTTTGAAGAAATTCCTATGTGATCAGCTAATTGCAATTCTTCCTAGAATATAGACAGTATTGAGTAAGTACTTCTATTTGTCATATCGGCAGTGTTCAAAAATATAGGCAAACTCAGTATGCTATGTGGATCAAAAAATCTTTGGATGTAGCAAGTCATTTAGCAAACTAATTTTCTTTCTCAAGATGCTAAAAGTTTATAATGCATTTTCATGTATAAGAAATACATATCAAATGGAGAGAGCAGATATCAAGGTGAGAAATTTTGTTCCATTGCTTGTAAAGAAGTTTTACAAGAATGTAATAGGTCAAGTTTTATTCTGTAATAGGAGGGGCAAATAAGATAATCTGTTGAGTGGTAAAATGTTCAAAATAGTCTCCTCCTTAAAGGTATATCTAATTAGAGCAGGAAAGTAGATGCTCGTGTAAATTTTCTTCCTGAGTGAAATGAACTTTGAATGTACTTAAGGGAGTTATGAAAAGATATTTTGACAAGAAAGTAAGTATAACAAGATGAGTTTAAAAGAGATTAAATTGGTCAATTCATAAGTTATGAAGAGCCTAAGAATTTCTTTTATAGGACGATGTTGTGGAGAGGTATGTTGACTTTTACTGGATGCACGAGATATACATCTAAAGATGACCTAAACGATCTTTAACTTTCTTTGATTAATAGGTCAAGTGTTAAGGTTTGTTTATTATATCCTTAAGAGTACATGGATGTGCAAGGATATTTTAGATCATAATAAAAATGAATTGTAAGCATGAAAGAGTATGTACCAGGACAAATTATGATAACTAAAGCAAAATAAAGTAGCAAATGTAGCTGAACAAAATCATACAAAACAAAACATATTACACATATAACACTAATATAGCAAAAGAAAATTTGTTTGATAAAGCAGAAACCTAGCTAGTCATCCTAACTAAGTAAAGTTAGAGGATGAAGGTCTATTGTTCTAATTGGAGGGTACATTGACCGCTGAATTTGGCGCAGAATTTGCAATTGCGATTTGATGCTCCTCCTGAATCTGAGTTTGCTCAAGTTGAGCATTTGAGGCGATGGGAGCAGAGAGAGTGTTAGGCGCTGTAGTAGTGGTAAGGTTTCTTGTGGGAATCCATGGGATGAAATTGGATACATCGTTCCTGGGGTCTCGAATACGATTTCTTACACGTCGAGTGATTCGACGAGGTCGTTGAATCACTGGTGGAGGAGTGGCAAGAAGAACCATCATACGTTGACGCCATTCAGTGTGAGAAATGGGTTGATGAGGAGGACTAGGCAAATTTGGTGAACACATGATGCAAATAACTGTAATGGTGGAGAAATTTTGGGGTAGGCAGAGTCAGGCGCTATAGTTGGACAAGAAGATGAAGAATAGATGATGAATTTATTAAGAAAGATTTGAATGAAGGTTATCATTTTATACATCTTTTCGAAGTTTTGAGAAGATGAAGGGATTTCTTGATTAGAGGAATGTGATTGGACGTTTTGGGGGCTTAAGGGAGTGAATGCATTTAATGACATAGTAATGATGTTCTGATTTAGGATTATGTCATCATGCTTAGTATGGTTATGGCTAAGATATAGGCAATCTAGGAGAAATGTATACACACATTAATTTTTAAACAAGAAGTTTAAAATTAATATATAAACAGATAAATTTGTTTGCCTTTATTGTGGTATTACTGGGTACAGCTGCTGAATTGAAGATTGAATATCTTGTCCTGAGCCATAGGCCACTGATGTATAGGATGCACATATAAAGATTAGCTTTGAAGAATAGTGTGTATTAAGTTTTGGTTAAAATTTTGTTCCCGTTGAGATTTTTTGATAGGATTTCAAGAATGTGGATATTATCAGCAGTGTGTGTTTGATATCTGCTAAAGTAAGAACTGCTGGTACCAATTGTTGTATCAATTATTGGCAGTGTGTTTAATATCAGCTAAGGTAAGAATTGCTGATACTAATTGTTATAACCATTTTTAACAGATAGAATCATTTTATAATGGACACCAATCTATTGAAGATTAATAAAACTTTGTAAGAATATTAAATAGATCAAGTAAGTGAGATATTGAATGTGTACCTGAAGTGATGTCCGTTCTTCTTTCTTTCCAACAGATCCTGGCATTCTTTAGCAAGGGAAGAGATCTGCATAAGAGCATATATCGGCTGTTCACTCCTGAGGAAGGACTTAATATTTGAAAACATCAGTCTTCCTAAGAATTCTTGAATTTCTAGCTATCTTGAGGATAGGTCGAGTTACTAGAGATATTTAACAACATCCTTTTTGACAAAGAACCACATGATAAGGTGTAACAGAGTGTTTTGAATTCAATCTGTATACCAATTATAATGGGAACAACTAATCATGCCTTTATAACTACAATCTCATAGGTTACATAAGATTTAGTAGTTGTCATAACTAAGAACACAAAGTGCTGTTGAACTAACTTGAAAGATGTAAGCTTTTGATATTTGAAAATTAAAGCAACTGGGATTTTAGAATTTGAAGAAAAATCCTTTTTAGAAATTCAAAAGCCTTTTTTTTTTTTACAATTTTACCTTGATTCAGCAGACAGCTTGGTTCAAAGCAGATTTACTAGTAATCTTAACTGTTTGAGCATGAAGGATAGAGATTGAGTAAAAGCAGATTCCTTAATAGGTTGACATGAAGGTCATGAAACTGCAGTCTGCCTATGTTGAGTGACTTGAGGTTTTGGCAGAACTTGAATTTAATCATTGTGAAATGATCTAATTCAGAAAGGCAATTATCAGAGAGTCTAAGGATGAGAGTTAAGCAGTAGTAAGAAACCATAACTCGATATAGTAGTTGTTCAAGAATGGTTTGTCAATGGGTATCGCAGAGTTTGTGTCTGTGACCATTTCATTAAGGACAATTCTTTGATCACTAGAAGAGAATGGAGATCATAAAGAATAATAAGTAAGTTTGATCAACACACTTAAAACACATCATCATGCTATCAAAGGAATGCATAAGTAGATAAGCATGAGAAAATTGCAGAACTTGTATTCAATAATCCAAGTAGTTTTACACAAGATGTTGCAAGGATCACCGATTACAAGAACAATACAACTGAATTTTGACTGAATACATGAGAAAGATACATAATGATTCAATTTACAGTATGGGATACATGTTACAAGGTTGTGTCCTAGAAGTCTTTATCCTAGACATTAGATGAGGAGTCATCAGTCAAGGATTTAGAAGGAGATGGATATCAAGATGGCCGTGTTCTTTTTGATTTCCTCCAACTCTCGGGGGAGGCAAACAAATTCACTTCTTCGGTCATTATGAAAGCACCAAGAGTGATGGCCACCGAGGATGTGCGCTTTGACCATGAATCCCCTTTGATAAACTCGTGGATGGATGGTGGCGCAGTCGTCATCCTCATCAATTCCATATTAGCTACTTAATTCGCCAGAATCAATTATCTCGTGACGCCGCCTTTGAGGTGATGGCTGGCATACTTACACATAACCAGAAGACTTGTTGCACATAGCAATATATCAAATGTTTTCCATACATTTGATACTTCTTTTCTGGGATCTTCTCTGTGAAGTTCACGTATGCAAGCATACTTCCAAAGGTGGAATAAGTATGTGCTAATTGATTTTCACAAAGGATTCATCAAAGCATTTTAGAGTATCAATGAGATTGATAACTAAAAGTTAGAAGAGAGAATGAAATCACTTTGCCGGCATTAATTAATGGCTTTCCATCTTATCTTTTAAACCGATTGACAAAGAATATTCTTAAGTGTTCGACAATCATGTTTTGCAAAGATATAAATCATGCTTTTTAGCAAACTTTTATGATTATCAGACAGGACAGAAGAAAATTCCTTTATCAATTGTTTTCACAACAAGATTGAAGAGGCATAATTAATGATTTCTGATACACATGAATTGATACAATTTCTCTCATGTTTGGTAACTCTGTATTAGAAAAGATTTTGAAAATGATTTTCACAGCTTTATGAATGGTTTTTTGGAAATACATTATTGAGAGAAATTTAGATCAACTCTTGTGAAGTAACAGAAATAAAATCGAAACAACTCTGAATATGAAGAAATCATACCCCGTTGTTGAGGAATTGACTTGATAGATTCTTAGGACTTAAACTTAGTAACATTTTTGAGAGATTTTGAATCATCGATTTGTATCGAGAGTAATCTATAGGCGTTTCGAGTTTATTCTGGTAGAGATTTGATGAGGAGGGAGCTCTACTTAAACTCGTGGAGGTTAGACCAAGGGCACTCAATAATGGAGCTTTACCGTTGAGTTGTCCTTCCGATCACGCCTTGGTGGATAGGTCAGAAGTCTAGATATTCTCAAGATTCTTGGAAAGGATTGATATTGAAAGGTTTGTCGCTTTCCAAGTTTTTGAAAATAGTTATCACTTTAATCGGCATGACTGAAAAGTGTGCCTCCACCTTTAATAGACTTAAGAGAGTAGGTCATTAAAGGGTTTTTACTCCTATAAGTCAGCACATAAAACTGAGCTTATGAAGTGTAGGTTGGCAGATATGGAGATTCAGCCAACTGCAGGGGTTTTTAAAAACGTTTGAGATCAGCTGATAAGAAAAGTGCTGATGAGTTTTTGAAAACCATTTGCATAAGGCAAGTCATACAGGCAGACAGATGTATCAATAAAGGTGCAGTATGACAGGTAATTATGCAGTGTGTCTGATAACATATATAGGCATATCACCAAGAGACATGAGCACGTGCCATTTGCAAGCAAGTCAATTGCTTTGTGTATGCATAAGAGATGGTCCTTATCAACTTCTGTGGACTTATCAGCGGATTTTTCGCATGGAAGTTCTGAAGTCCAACAGGTGAGGATTTTGACCTTGAGTGAGTGAAGGACATGAGTGAATTCTCATGAGCGATCAGCAGTCCTTCATGAGTCAGCAGCCATGTTGCTATCTGCCGATGGAGAGTGATGTTGCATGTTTAACCTTTTCTGTCATATGAGTTCCTGCTTATAGTACTCATAGAGAAATCGTTAGCAACATTTATGAGCCAAAAATGGCTCTAGAAATCCAATAATACAAATGAGACTTAATAAGCATAACAGATGAATAATCATTCAAAATACAGCTTATATATGTAACCCAAAAAGTTAAGAGATTAGGAGCTGGGGTTACTTCCTCATTAAACTCTTTGAACATGTCTGCTCATAGTTGTTGAAGTATCAGTTCTAATGTTAAGCATAGGTTCTTTGAGTGTATTCTTACCCGGCTGAAACTTTTCATTGAAGAAAGACAATTTCATCATTGATGTCCTTAGGCCAAGAACTTATAATCTCAGTGATTTTGGAGACGACATAACTTTGATTTCCTTTGAATTTCCTTTGAAACTCTTCTTATTCCATTTGCTCTAAACTTTTATAAAAAGTTTCCTTGAGAAGGTGTTAGATTGGTACAATCGTTAGCCTTATGTCAAGCAAGCAAATCTTTAGAAGTGGATCTAAGTAATTCATCCATCATATATGAGTTTAACTTATTTGCTATAGGATATAACAAAGTTTAAAAGATAGATTTATGAGGCATGCATAATCCTTAGCAAGTCAGTCTCCACTATAGTACTTCTCTTCATGATATCAATGTAATTCTGATATATGATAGATTTTCTTATAGTGATCACATAATCATCACAATATTCTTTCTCACATGTTTTTGAAAACAAAATTGATTTTGAATTGAAAAAGACGTTTTTCAAATGGCTTCCAGGTCTCTCAGTCAAAAAGATTTTTGTAAATAAAAGATTTTGAAAAAGACTCTTTTTGACTATGCATCTAATATGAGCAATGGGATCTAAACTCTCAGGTTGTTAAGCCTGGAACAATCATTCTCAGAGAACCTACTCTGATACCAATTGTTAGGTCCAAGGGTTGCTCAGTGTATAGGCTAGAGGGGGGGTGAATAGCCTATACTTGATGTATTAAAAATTTCATCCAATTTTAACTTTTAAGTTGAAGAATGGATGAGATTAATAAAACTAGGTCATCTTCCTCATTCTGACTGCTTAGCCGAAGTTAGAGAAATCGGACATCCTAGATCAGCAGATGTAGACTTTGGACATCCTGGATCTGCAGATGTGAAACGAGCACGGAAGATGTTTGTTGAACTTAGCTGATGAAAATAAGTTTGAGCAGCGGAAGAATAAACAACATAAGTTTAACAGATAGATTAAAGTAACTGTGAAGATTTGTTTTAAAAGAGAGCTTAACAGTTGACTAAAATCTGTATTAGATGCATCACTTGCTTTCCTTAACAGATTGCGCAAGATAAAACAAATTATACAAGAAAGAGAAATCAAGGCTGAATGTAACAAACATATATATTATATTAAAATTCAGCAGAGGTTTACACAAAGGCAAACATGCTTAGTACATCAACCTAGACTCTCTATCCTAGCAATCTCCCTGGGGGTAGAAGGAAAGTGAGATGGGATCCCCGGAAGACTCATATTAGAACTCTAACCTTAGCAGTTCCTAACAACCTTGGAGGTAAGGGAAGGAAAGTGCTAGTGTTAGAGTGATGTGAGAAGAGAATATTAGGAGTTGTTCAAATAGTAAGTATTTGAACAACTGAGTGCTAAGCACTCGACCAAAAATGATGAAAATTTATTGCACAATCGACACAGCTTATAATGTAGTATAAGTCTGCCGATATGAATGCAATCAGGATTATCAAGTTCTGGCTCTTCATCGGACATCTTCGAGCTTGGTCTGGCTTCAACGATCTGTAGAGTGCTTGGTCTCTTTGCTGAATAATGGAGGTGAAGCCGCTGAAGAGACTGAGTTCTTCGAACGAAGAAGGAACTTAAATCAAAAACAAAGTTTTTGATCAAGCTGCAGCTTCTCACTTTGAATTTCTTTTTCTCTCTCACAAAGTGTTTGTTCTTACACTTGTGTTTTCTCACTCTGATGGTGTGGTTCTGGATTGAGTAAATGAAGAACAATACCACAACCTTTCTCAAGCATAAGCATACACTTCTTGCTCTGTTTTTAGATGATAATGAGAGTCTTCTTATATAGGCTAGAGAAGAAGAGGTGACCGTTGATGTATTGAATAGGTTTATGCTCGTTGGTGATCTGAATCTCATAATGCAGGAGTACATTTTGGATCTGCTGGGCAAAGACCTTCGCTAGGATTGTTTCTTGAAGCGGGTCCGTGAAACAGCCGACAGATTTGGACGTGTCGAAGCTTTGCCCGATGCACCGACCGATTTGGACGATCATTGCTTTGACCGGAGTGCGCGCCCCGTGCTTGGCCTTTTATGGAAATGAAGCTTTGAAGACTACAAACACCGCAGTAAGAGGAAATGTCTACCGGATAAACGTGAAGGCGCTGCACATCGACGCGTATCTTGGATTTGTCGACGCATCTTGCAACGGATCTATTTTGACTTGTAGCGTGTTGAGTGACGACCGATGTTTCTCGTGATCTTACGCTCGCAGTTGTTTCGATAAGGTCACGGCCGATACCGAGATCTCGCCATTATAGAAGCGATGTAGAGATCGCGGATAATCATGATGTTCCTCTTGAATAATCGCCTCGCAGCTTATTCCGATGAAGTGCTTGGCGGATACCGATCGCCGATATAGAACCGCCGATGTAGAGATAGCTAATAGGCGCCATAGAAGGAAATGTCTGAGACATTCTCTGCAGATGGTCACGTCAGCTGGTAATTGAAGAGCTAATCCATATGAAAGTTTGTCATCATTCTGGTAGGACAAAGACTCGGATATGTACAAAGACTTCCTAGTCTAATGACCTATGCATTGTTTCAACAAGCTGCCACACTAACCTGCAGACGCGCCCTTTTAGCCACTTGTGAAACATGCGTTGTAATGGGAACAAGCAAATCACTATGTTGGAATATGCATACATATATATTAGCTGACATGCATATTCCTAACACGCCTTTGCAAGACGTAACCTCCAAAGGCCTTCCAAACTCTTGAAACTTCTCCTTGCATCATCAAAGCCTCGAGAGATAACGTCAACCCATCTTCACCCACTTGTAGTGCGTCCATGGCTTTGTTCGGGTCTTTGCGAAGGTTGTAACCCAATGCTCCCGCATCACTAGGTGAGAAGTCATTGGAGTATTGATATGAGAGCGATATCGAAAGCAAGGAGAATTAGAATGGAGCATATTAAGTGATGCGGAGCATTGAGTTACGATTTTCGCAAAGACCCAAACAAAGTCGTGGATGCATTACAAGTGGGTGAAGATGGTCTAACATTGTCTCGAGTCATTGGTGATGCAAACTAGGAAGGTTCGAGAGTTGGAAGGCCTTTGGAGGTCACATGCTAACGAGGGATGATTTTTGGGCTAAGGAAGGCATTGGCAACATTCTGCTAGAGAGCGATCGCCTCTCTTGGACAAATCGACGCCTTTGAAGCGTAATCGCAGCCAGTTTCGCCACAAAGCGATCGCTTTGTGGCGTGACAAGGCGATCGCCTCGTGACTTAATGGGCGACCGCGAGTTTTCCTGTGTTTTGACTCCCAAACCGTATAGGATTGTTTTCTATTCCTAGGAAGAGTAGTATTCTTAATGTTTATACTATTAGGATTAGTTTTATATTCCTTGTTAGATTAGGATGCTTTGTAAACACCTATAAATAGGGTTAGATCTAAGTTGTAAAATTTCAGATTATTGTTATATAATTCTCAAGGAGAAATTTCAAAGAACAAGGTTGTTCTTATTTTTGTCTATTATTTCCTTAGGTCTAGGAGGTAATATTCAAAAGGATTCTTTACGATAGGTGAGTGAAGCCTATCCGGTGAATCCAAACGAGGTCTTTACGTTAGGAGAGTGAATCCTAACCGTGACTCGTGTTCTATCTTCTATTTTCGCTGCAACTTTGATCATTGTGTCATCATCTTCATCCATAGTTTCAGAGACGACAAATCGGGCGCTTGTTACGCATCAAATTTGGTATCAAAGCTTAGGTCTTTTACAAATCCCAACTTTGTAAACGATCATGGCGGAAGAAGCGGATGCCCACGGGAATTACCTTGGAACAAGCTGCAAATTTACTGAAGGGATCGTGAGATGCAAGAACTACGCATACCGAATGGATCGCTTTTGCAATTGCTAGAGAGACCACAAGGTCATGTGGAGGTTGAAGATTCCAATTGGATGAGGAGGAAGTAAGGGAAGTAAGGCCAAGGCCTAGACAACAACAAGTACGGCTTAGGGAGGACGACGATCGAGGCTTGAAACTCGACATTCCGATTTTGATGGTGCTATGGATCCGAAGGATATTTGGATTGGGTTCAAGAGCGGAGCGGATTTTTGAATACAAGGAGTATAGTGACCACAAGCAATTCAAGGTGGCTATCCTCAAGCTTACAAGGTACGCTTCCATATGGTATGAAAATCTAAAATCTCAACGAAGGCGTGAAGGAAAGTCAAAGATTGATTCTTGGGACAAGTTTAAAAAGTATCTTGATCGAAGGTTCTTACCTAGTACTTATCGACAAGACAACTTTACGAAACTCATACAATTAAAGCAAGGGAATTCTACCGTTTCCCAATATGTTGAGGAGTTTGAGAAGCTTTCAATTCTTTGTGACATGCAAGAGCATGAGGAGCAAAAGATTGCGAGATTTATGGGAGGGCTAGATGTCGAGATAGCCAACATAGTAGAGCTACAACCATGCTTTACTTTTGAAGAAATTTGCAAGGTGTCAATCAAGTGTGAGAGACAAGTGAAGAAGAAAAGGGTGGGTAACAAGATGACTTTTCAAGGGATTTTCAAGTAATTTACAAGCAACCCGCCAAGCAACCCAAAACCCAATACTCAAGCGGAGAAACCCAACAAGGGTACCACAAGTGAGAAAGTCGAAGGAAAGAAGCCGATCAAGAGCAAGGACAACGTGAAGTGTTTTAAATATCAAGGATATGGTCACTACCAATCCGAATGCCCCACCAAAAGAGTCTTAACTATTCATGAGATTCGAGAGATTGAAGACAACCTTGCAACTCAAGATCAAGAAGATGAATCCGAGGAAGAAGAGTTAGAGGAGTTTGACTCCGAGGATGTCAAGGGGGAGACACTAGTTTTGAGAAGATCGCTACACGCAAAGCCAACGGCCATGGAAGAGGAACAAAGGGAGCAAATCTTTCATGCGAAATGTCTTGTGCAAGGAAAAGTGTGTGATGTGGTAGTAGATGGAGGGAGTTGCGCAATGCCGCTCAAATATCCTCATCGACAAATTGAAGGTCCCAACCACAAATCACTCTCGCCCTACAAACTCCATTGGCTCAATGATGGATCCGAGGTCAAGGTAAATCGCCAAGCCCTAATCTCTTTCTCTATGGGAAATTATCATGATGAGATACTTTGTGATGTGGTTCCAATGGATGTATGCCATATACTTTTGGGACGACCTTGGCAATATGATCGATATGTGACCCACGAAGGGAGGGAGAATGCTTACATTGTGAAGAAGGATGGTAAGAAGTTCAAATTGAATCCTTTGCCACCCTCCAAAATAGTTCCCATCAAGAAGCCCCCAAAAAGACAAACTTATTGGCAAGTGAACGAGAAGCCGAACAAGCCGCCAAGGATGGTCAAGCGATTCTCGTTATTCCTCAAGGGGTCCAAAACAAGAAGGGGAGGAACTACACCCCTTAATGAAACCCCTACTCAACAAATTCAAGGATGTATTCCCGAAGATCTACCACCGGGTTTGCCACCAAAGAGAGGGATCGAACATCAAATCGACTTGATACCCTAATGCCACTTCCCAACAAACCGCATATCGATGCAACCCGAAGAAACTAAGGAACTACAAAAGCAAATTGAGGAGTTGCTCAAATATGTGGAAGAAAGCATGAGTCCATGCCGGTACCGCCCTTCTTGTACCCAAGAAAGATGGATCATGGCGAATGTGCGGATGATAGTTCAACAATATCACTATCAAATATCGATTCTGCCACGCTGGATGATATGATTGATGAACTTCATGGTGCTATATTCTACTCAAGATTGATCGCATGCGCGAAGGAGATGAGTGGAAAACGGCGTTCAAAACGAAGCATGGATTATATGAATGGAAGGTGATGCCATTCGGGCTCACGAATGCTCCAAGTACATTTATGAGATTAATGAATGAAGTGTTGAGACCGTTTTTGGGAAAATTTGTGGTCGTCTACCTAGACGATATTTTGGTGTATAGCAAGAGTGAGGAGGAGCATGTGCGACACCTTGAAGAAGTGCTGCAAGCTTTGCGGAAAAATAAGCTCTATGGAAAGCTCGAGAAGTGCTCATTTATGCAACCAAGTGTGACATTCCTTGGTTATGTGGTATCGAAGGAAGGAGTTTCGGTTGATCAAACAAAGATTGAGGCAATCAAATCTTGGCCTATTCCAACCACTATAACGGAGGTACGTTCATTCCATGGGTTAGTTTCTTTCTATAGACGCTTCATCAAAGATTTTAGTACGATTGCAAGTCCTATGACCGAAACCTTGAAGAAAGGGAAATTTGAATGGACTTCGGCGGCCCAACAAGCTTTTGAAGAGCTTAAGGAGAAACTATGCAAAACACCGGTTTTGGCTTTACCCGATTTCTCACAACCTTTTGAGGTTGAGTGTGATGCTAGTGGAGTGGGTATTGGAGCGGTGTTGACTCAAGGAAAGCGGCCTATTGCCTATTTTAGTGAGAAGCTTGGAGGAGCAAGACTCAACTATTCTACCTACGACAAGGAGTTCTATGCCATGGTTAGAGCGTTGGATCATTGGAGTCACTACTTAAGGCTGAATCACTTCGTCCTACATTCCGATCATGAAGCATTGAAGTATATTCATGGGCAACACAAGTTGAAACCAAGGCATGCGAAATGGGTGGAATTTCTACAATCCTTCAACTTTTCTTCAAAGTACAAGGATGGAAAGAACAATGTGGTAGCGGATGCATTATCTCGAAGATATTCTATGCTCACCATGATGGATGCGAAGCTACTAGGGTTCAAACTAGTATGCGAATACTACAAGGAGGATCCGGATTTTAGCTCTATTGTTCGAGATTGTGAGAAAGGAGCAAATGGGAATTTTGTGCTACAAGAGGGATTCTTGTTCAAGGGCAATCAATTATGTATTCCCAAGTGTTCGATAAGGGAGTTGTTGGTACGAGAAACTCATGGAGGAGGCTTAGCGGGACATTTCGGCATCAACAAGACATTGGAGTTATTACAAGAGCATTTTTATTGGCCGAAGATGCTTGGTGATGTGCAAACAATTATCTCTAGATGTGCCACATGTCAAAAGATGAAGAGCACATTCCATCAAGGTTTATATACACCTTTGCCCGTGCCGAAACAACCATGGAGTGATGTGTCGATGGACTTCATTGTGGCTCTACCAAGAACGCAAAGAGGAAAGGATGCTATCATGGTGGTCGTGGATCGATTCTCGAAAATGGCGCATTTCGTGCCATGTCTCAAGACGGATGGCGCTTCCTTAGTGGCGGATTTGTATTTCAAAGAAATCGTGCGTTTGCATGGAGTGCCAAAGACAATTGTGAGTGATAGAGATAGCAAGTTTCTTAGCCATTTTTGGAGATCTCTTTGGAGGTTAATTGGTACAAAGTTGTTATTTAGCACATCTCATCACCCGCAAACGGATGGACAAACGGAAGTCACCAATAGGACTCTTGGAGTGTTACTACGAGGACTAGTTGGGAAGACGCAAAAAGATTGGGATTTGAAGTTGGCTCATGCGGAATTTGCTTACAACCGTACACCAACTTATGCAACTCAACATTCTCCATTTGAAGTTGTGTATGGAGTTAATCCTTGTTTGCCAATTGATATGGTTCCCACACGAAAAGGGAAGGAGCAACCGGATGCATTCAACAAATTGAAAGATAACAACACTCGAGAAGGTCCAAGAAGAGAGCCAACAAAAGTCGCAAGCAACCGAAATTTCAACCCGGAGATTTGGTGTGGTTACATTTGCGGAAGGAGAGATTTCCTAGCAAGAGAAAGAACAAGTTAATGCCAAGGGCCGAAGGACCTTTTCAAGTACTTGAGAAATTTGGTGATAGTGCTTACAAGTTGGACCTACCCGAAGAGTATTCGATAAGTTCTACATTCAATGTGGGAGATTTATCACCATACTTAGAAGACAAAATGCTTGAAGAATTGAGGCCAATTCTTTCTCAAGAAGGGGAGGATGATGCGGGAGCATTGAGTTACGATTTTCGCAAAGACCCAAACAAAGTCGTGGATGCATTACAAGTGGGTGAAGATGGTCTAACATTGTCTCTCGAGTCATTGGTGATGCAAACTAGGAAGGTTCGAGAGTTTGGAAGGCCTTTGGAGGTCACATGCGCAACGAGGGATGATTTTTGGGCTAAGGAAGGCATTGGCAACATTCTGGCTAGAGAGCGATCGCCCTCTCTTGGACAAAGCGATCGCCTTTGAAGCAGAATCGCGAGCTTCGGCCGCGATCGCTTTGTGGCGTGACAAGGCGACGCCTCGTGACGAATGGGCGACCGCGAGTTTTCCTGCTGTGTTTTGACTCCCAAACTGTATAGGATTGTTTTCTATTCCTAGGAAGAGTAGTATTCTTAATGTTTATACTATTAGGATTAGTTTTCTATTCCTTGTTAGATTAGGATGCTTTGTAAACACCTATAAATAGGGTTAGATCTAAGTTGTAAAATTTCAGATTATTGTTATATAATTCTCAAGGAGAAATTTCAAAGAACAAGGTTGTTCTTATTTTTGTCTATTATTTCCTTAGGTCTAGGAGGTAATATTCAAAAGGATTCTTTACGATAGGTGAGTGAAGCCTATCCGGTGAATCCAAACGAGGTCTTTACGTTAGGAGAGTGAATCCTAACCGGTGACTCGTGTTCTATCTTCTATTTTCGCTGCAACTTTGATCATTGTGTCATCATCTTCATCCATAGTTTCGTAGACGACAAATCCGGCGTTTGTTACGCATCATTAAGGCCTCGACTAAGAACCTCAGCAGCCATGATAAACAGGGTAGGAGAAATTGGGTCACCTTGACGAAGCCCTCATGAAGATTGGAAAAAACCACATGATTCACCATTAACAAGCACCGAAAACCAACACGAAGAAATGCACCGGAAGATTAAATCATTCCAGACTTCAGAAAAACCAAACTTTCTCATGACTTTAATCAAAGCAAACCAAGAAAGCCTATCATAAGCCTTAGCCATATCAAGCTTTAAACATACATTAGCTCCTCGAACCTTTTTCTTTATAGATTGGACCAATTCTTGCCCAAAAAGAACATTCTCGTGAATTAACCGCCCTTGGACAAATCCACTTTGTTGCGGAGAAATAATACGAGGCAAAATAGAGGAGAGCCGACACGTAAGAAGCTTTGTAATAACTTTATTAGAGAAATTACAAAGACTAATAGGCCGGAACTCACTGAATCTCGTAGGAGCACTAACTTTAGGAAGCATAACAATAAGAGTGGCTGTCCAACTCCGAGGAATGGGGAAACCAGAGAAAAATTCAGTGATAGCCCTACAAAAATCAGATTTGATGATGTCCCAAAACTCTTGATAGAAAAAACCATTAAACCCGTCAGGACCCGCAGCACTTTGACGACTATTCATCAACCAAACCGTATCCTTGATCTCCTCCATAGACGGAACAGCTGTGAGCATATCATTATCCATCTCAGTGACAAGGCGAGGAATGACATCCAGAATATCATCAGATGGGACATCAACAGGGCTTTCAAGTTGGTCCGAGAAGAAATCAACAGCAGCATGTTGGATATCCTCTTTCTCAGAAATCCAAACACTATCTCTATTCTGAATTCGATGAATGAACAATTCCTGTCTTTTCTTTCGAACATAAGAGTGGAAAAACTTCGAATTTCGATCACCATCCTTTATCCACGAAATATTAGCCTTTTGACGCCAAAAGTCTTCATCCATCTTGAGCTTAGCCAATAACCTAGCTTGAGCCAGACTGAGAGCAGAATTGGTATTAGCACTAGGATCATTTTGAAGATTAAGCTCACAACGATTCACCTCATCTTCAGCATCCTTAACTTGTTGATCAACCCGACCAAAAACTTCTTTATTCCATTTCGAAATATCTTTCTTTAATCGAACCAGCTTTTTAGCAAAACACACAAAAGGCCTTCCATCCATATAAGAATTCCAAGACTTGTCCACCACAGAACGGAAAGAGACATGCTTAGCCCAAATATTCAGGAACCTGAAACTCCCATGAATAATGTCACCATGAACTTTGACTTGAACAACAAGGGGAGCATGATCTGAACAAGTACGATTAATATGGGACACCATAGTAGCATGAAATTTATCCAACCACGCTACATTATAAAAGGCTCTATCAAGCCTCTGAAGAATAGAAGGCTGCCCTTTAGGTTTGTCAACCCAAGTATATAGATTTCCAACATAACCTGCATCAATAAGCCCAGAATATTGCACCATATCTGAAAATTCAGCAACTACCTTTCTCTTAATAGGTCGGCCACCTAACTTTTTCGATTGATCAAGGACACAATTAAAGTCACCAATAACAAACCAAGGATCTCTGCAAGAACTCTGATCCATAATATCATCCCAAAGCTCTCGACGAGTATATCTATCACAACTCGCATACACCACCAAAATATTAATTTTATCCTCCCATTGAGGATGAGCAATCTGGAGAGTAATAGCCTGAGTCGAATCACGAATAACCCTACAATCAAAATCATGCTTCCAAAACAGTCAAATTTTACCATTAACATTAGCTACACAACCAGCACACCCAAACAACCTTTTATATTTGAAAATCTGATTAGCAGGAAGCATAGGCTCCGCAATAGCAATAAAAGAAGACCCATGCAATCGGAATAATCTTTTTGCACGACGAAAAGAAGCCTTATTACCAATACCTCTAATATTCCAATATATCAACGAAACCATTGAAAACCATTGAGAAAGAACATAGAGAAACTCACCAAAGGTGGGGTTAAGAAGGAGGAGAAACAGATTTGCTTCGATTCTTTCGAGACTTGACCATAGTAAAACCATCCGCATCAACGATGTGAGACAAAGGATTGCTAAAAGGAGTAGAACCCGCCAAATCAGTAACAAAAGACGTGCGAGGAGCTCTAGGAGACAAATTCAATCCCGACACCAAATCTTCAGGAGGACTAGCATCAGCCTCAGACTCAGGCATCACATTCACCACATTAATACTGATCTGCTCATGTTGGAACCTATGTTCCGCAACCTTTTGTTGGATAAGAGAGACATCATCAACAACCACATTGGCCTTCTGACCCACATCCTTGTGAACAACCACAAAACCCGGTCTTTGAAGCGCTTTATTAACAGCTTCAGGGAGAACAGTACCACGCTTGGCTACAGTAGGGAAAATTCCAGATTTCTGCGCAACTTTAGAACCACCAACCTCAGCTGTTTTCAAGCCATCAGATGAACTAATATCAATCACTTCAACATCCGATCCTATACCATTGACTTTAGCACCACTAGACGTACCATGATCAATAAGAATAGTATCCAAAACCTTAGGGTCCTCCTTAGACGGTTCAATCAACATCTCCTTCCCCGTATCCTGACTAGCATCCTTTTGTTTAGCAACATAAACCAAATCAGATTTACCCTTAGTCACCGTTGGTTTAGAGATAGCCAAATTCGGATTTGCCTTCCTGCACAAGGAAATATCATGTCCAAAAACACAACAATGTTTACAATATTTTGGCATGTTATCATATTCAACCTTTTGAAAGAAACTAGGAGAAACATCCCCACAATCAATGTAAATTTCGTTAGGAAGCTTCTTCGTGACATCAACTTGTATCAGCACTTTTGCAACACTTGGTCTAGAAAATTCAGCTGTAGCTTTATCAAGAGACAATGGAGTGCCAATGTTTGTTGCTGCAGCAAATAAAAACCGCTTATTCATCAAGTGCACCGGCAAATTAGGGAAGCCAACCCACACCGGGACAATGGGGGATTCTAATTTAGGCCTCCATGCAGGAGACCATGCTAGGGTTCGCATAGGAAAGCGAGTAACATACCATACATCTTTCATAAACAAGCGTTGATAATCCTCCTCATTCGACAATTGAATCAAAAGATGACGATTATCCAAATGTCCAAGCTTATAATTGCCCTTAAGCTGAAACTTAACAAAAGCAATCCTAGTATCCTCCATAGAAGGCCGTCCATGTGCAAATTTACCCACCAGGGTGAATTGAAAAGGCTTGGCAAACATATCAATTAATGCTTTAAAAAGCTTGACCGACGGCGTACAAAGTAATTGCCAATTGGAATGGCAGAATCCATGACAGTATTGGATGAGGATCGCACACCATTCTGAGATGAAGAAGACGGGTTTGAAAACAATTCAGCAAAGGATTTGAAAGATGTCTTCGGCGGTGGGTGGGAGACCGATTCCAGATTCGGCGTAGAGAGCTGCTGTAGCGTAGCAGCCTGCTGCGGCGTAGACTGCTGCTGCAAAGGGACGGACGATAGCGCATTAGGGTTAGGGTTTGTATGGGCCAGCGCTTGAGAAGACGGGTTAGGGTTTGCATGGGAGAGATGGGCCGCCGCTTGGGAAGTTGGGTTCATGCACGAAGCGGGGCGATGGAAGGAAGGAGAATGATAGGGATTGAAAAAGCTAGAATGCATTTCGGGAAAAAGATCCGCCGGGGAAGCCATGGCTGCCGGCCGGAAGGAGGAAGCCCCTAGGGCGAAACCCTAGAGACAGAATTTTTCCTAGAGAGAGAAAGTCCTAGCGAGAGAAAAAATTGATTAACAAATCTGCCCTTGACAAAATGGACCAAGAAATATTAATACAGTTCATTGCCATGCTTGTAAGGGATTTGATCATTATGCTAATAAATGTGCTAACACACTTCAGAAAAAAGGTATGAATCTTATTGCTTCTCTAAGTGATAGTGAAGAAGAAGAATTTCATGCTTTATATAGTTTGTTTGCTATTTAATGACGTTTACCTAAAAATCCTTTATGACTTCGTGATGCGTAACAAACACCGAAGTTGTTGCGTGCGAATTTATGGATGAAGGTTTACGTGAATAAAGATGAAAGTGCAGCGAAAATAAAAGGATAGATGACAAGTCACCGGCTAGGCTTCACTCACCTAACGTAAAGATCCCGTTTGGGTTCACCGGTTAGGCTTCACTCACCTAACGTAAAGAGCCCTTTGAATATTACCCTCCTAAACCTAAGAAAAATAATAGACAAAATCTGAACAAACCTTTGTTCTTTGTATTACTCTCTTGAGAATCAAATCTAAATTCTGAATTTTACAACTCTAATTCTAACCCTTTATATAATTGTTTACAATTGCATCCTATTCTTAAAAGGTAAAGAAAACTAATCCTAATTGTACAAGAGATTAAAATACTATCCTACCTAGGAATAGAAAAACAATCCCATACAATCTAGGAAACAAAACAGCAGCAGGAAAGAAGCAAAATTCGTCAAACTGGCCAACCGTCGCAGTGCGATCGCTCGTCCCTACAAAGCGATCGCTTTGTAGCCAGAAACTTGGTCCGCAAAACTGTCTTCAAGGCGATCGCTCCCTCCGATGCAAGGCGATCGCTTTTGGTCCAGAATGTTCAAAACTCCTTCTTTTTCCCATGTATCATCCCTTGTCGTGCATATGACCTTCAAAGGCCTTCCAAACTCTTGAAACTTCCACTTTGCATCACCAAAGCCTCGAACGACAACGTCAATCCATCTTCACCTACTTGTAATGCATCCATGGTATTGCTTGGGTCTTTGTGAAGGTCGTTTCCTAATGCTCCCGCATCATCCTCCCCTTCTTGAGAAAGAATTGGCCTTAATTCTTCAAGCATTTTGTCCTCCAAGTATGGTGACAAGTCTCCTACATTGAACGTAGGGCTAATTGTATATTCCTCGGGAAGGTCCAATTTGTAAGCACTATCGCCAAACCGTTCCAATACTTGAAAAGGGCCTTCGGCTCTTGGCATTAGTTTATTCTTCCCCTTGCCAGGAAATCGTTCTTTCCGCAAATGTAGCCATACTAAATCTCCGGGTTGAAATTTCGGTTGCTTGCGACTTTTGTTGGCTCGTTTCTTGTATATTTCATTTAATTTTTCAATTCTTGCACGGACTTGCTCATGAAATTATTGTATATCCTTCAACTTGGTGAACGCATCCGGTTGCTCTTTCCCT
Organism: Platycodon grandiflorus; assembly: GCA_016624345.1. Taxonomy (NCBI): domain Eukaryota; kingdom Viridiplantae; phylum Streptophyta; class Magnoliopsida; order Asterales; family Campanulaceae; genus Platycodon; species Platycodon grandiflorus. The sequence goes on from CM028369.1 coordinate 21,667,066, forward strand.
TTTTGTATGGGAACCATATCTATAGGCAAATAAGGATTAACCCCATACACTACCTCAAATGGAGAATGCTTTGTAGCATATGTTGGTGTACGGTTATAAGCAAATTCTGCGTGAGCCAACTTCAAATCCCAATCCTTTTGGTTTTTCCCAACTAGTCCTCTTAATAGAACTCCAAGGGTTCTATTTGTTACTTCCGTTTGCCCATCCGTTTGTGGGTGATGAGATCTACTAAACAGCAATTTAGTTCCAATTATCCTCCAAAGAGATCTCCAAAAATGACTAAGAAACTTGCTGTCTCGATCACTCACAATTGTCTTTGGCACCCCATGCAAACGCACAATTTCTTTGAAGTATAAATCCGCAATTAAGGAAGCATCATCCGTCTTGTGACATGGTACGAAATGTGCCATTTTAGAGAATCGATCGACCACCACCATGATAGCATCCTTTCCTCTTTGTGTCCGCGGTAAAGCCACAATGAAATCCATTGATACATCTCTCCATGGATGTTTTGGCACGGGTAATGGCGTATACAATCCTTGATGGAACGTACTTTTCATTTTTTGACAAGTGGCACATCGGGAGATAATAGTTTGTACATCACCAAGCATCTTCAGCCAATAAAAATGCTGTTGCAATAACTCAAGCGTCTTGTTGATGCCAAAATGTCCCGCTAGTCCTCCTCCATGAGTTTCTCGTACCAATAGCTCCCTTATCGAACACTTGGGAATACAAAGCTGATTGCCTTTGAACAAAAAGCCTTCTTGTAACACGAAATTCCCATTCTTTCCTTTCTCGCAATCGAGAATAATAGAGCCAAAATCCGGGTCTTCCTTGTAGTATTCGCACACTAGTTTGAACCCTAGTTGTGACGCCCCGACCCGAATCTCTATACAAAATCCCAAGGTCGGGTCGCCAATACAACATAACAATAAGAAGAGCACGTGGCGTAACCACCCGTACTTAGGACAAAACACAATTGATAACCTGATTAACACGGTATGAACAATCTTCGGCAATAGCAAAGCCGGAACAACTAATAACAACCACGAGTTTACAACTCGGGAAAGACAACTACTACAAAAACCTCGGCCACAACATGCCGGAACAAAACATAACCACGAGCTACGACATGCTCGGGAAAGAAACTAACTTAACAACGAAACTGTACAAGAACACTACATACATATGTCGGCTACCAAAAGAATATACAAATTACACCAAGTACTACCCTTAGTAAAGTTTACATAACTTCACCACCATCGTCCTTGATGCGGGAGCATAGGGTAACAACCTTCACGAAGACCCAAGCAAAGCCATGGATGCATTACAAGTGGGTGATGATGGGTTTTTGTTGTCTCTCGAGTCATTGATGATGCAAAATAGGAAGATTCAAGAGTTTGGAAGACCTTTGGAGGTTACGTGCACAACAAGGGGCGACACATGGGAAAAAGAAGGCATTGGAAACATTCTGGAAGAAGAGCGATCGCCTTGTCAAGGAGAGAGCGATCGCCTTTGAGACAGTTTCACGGACCAGTTCGGCCAAAGCGATCGCTTTGGGCGTGGCATGACGCCCTATGACCGATATAAACTCGTTTTCCTGCTGTTGTTTTGACTCCCAAACTGTATAGGATTGTTTTCTATTCCTAGGTAGGGTAGTATTCTAAATGCTTGTACAATTAGGATTAGTTTTCTATTCCTTGTAAGGTTAGGATGCATTGTAAAACAACTATAAATAGGGATAGATTTAGAGATGTAAAAATCAGATTATTGTTTTAATTCTCAAGGAGAAATTCAGAGAACAAAGTTTTGTTCTTATTTTGTCTATTATTTCCTTAGGTTTAGGAGGTAATATTCAAAGGGCTCTTTACGTTAGGTGAGTGAAGCCTGACCGGTGAACCCAAACGGGATCTTTACGTTAGGTGAGTGAAGCCTAACCGGTGACCCGTCATCTATCCTTTGTTTTCGCTGCAATTTTCATCATTGTTCATATAAACTTTCATCCATAAATTCGTAAGCATCAAATTGGTATCAGAGCTTAGGTCTTTTACAAATTCCAACTTTGTAAACGATCATGGCGGAAGAGACGGGATGCCCACGTGGAATAACCTTGGAACAAGCCCAAAACCTGCGACGAGATCGCGAGATGCAAGAGTACGACAACGAGTTGATCGAGTTTTGCAATTACTAGAAAGACCACAAGGCCGTGTAGAAGTTGAGGATTCCAACTCGGATGAGGAGGAAGTGAGGCACCCAAGGCCTAGGCAACCTCAAGGACGGCTTAGGGAGGACGACGATCGAGGCTTGAAGCTCGACATTCCTGAATTTGATGGTGCTATGGATCCGGAAGGATATCTAGATTGGATTCGAAGAACGGAGCAGATTTTTGAGTACAAGGAGTTTAGTGATCGAAAGAAGTTCAAGGTGGCTATTCTCAAACTCACAAGGTACGCTTCCATATGGTATGAAAATTTAAAATCTTAACGAAGGCGTGAAGGAAAGTCAAAGATCGAGTCTTGGGATAAGTTTAAGAAATATCTTGACCGAAGGTTCTTACCTAGCACTTATCGACAAGATAATTTTTCAAAACTCATACAATTGAAACAAGGAAGTTCTACCATTGCACAATATGTGGAAGAGTTCGAGAAGTTATCGATTATTTGTGATATGCAAGAGCATGAAGAACAAAAGATTGCTAGATTTATGAGAGGACTAGATGTCGAGATAGCCAACATAGTAGAGCTACAACCATGCTTTACTTTTGAAGAAATTTGCAAGGTTTCGATCAAGTGTGAAAGACAAGTGAAGAAGAAAAGGGTGGGAAATAAGATGAATTTTTCGAAGGGTTTTCCAAGTAATTCGGTCACAAGCAATGCGGCACCAAGCAACCCAAAGCCATTCTAATCAAGGGGAGAAGTCCAACAAAGGTACCACAAGTGAGAAGGCCGAAGGAAAGAAACCAATCAAGAGCAAGGACAATGTCAAGTGTTTTAAATGTCAAGGATATGGCCATTACCAATCCAAGTGCCCCACCAAAAGAGTCTTGACTATACATGAGATTCGAGATATTGAAGACAATCTTGCGACTCAAGACCAAGAAGATGAGTCCGAAGAGGAAGAGGTGGAGGAATTTGACTCCGAAGATGTCAAGGGGGAGACACTAGTCTTAAGGAGATCTCTACATGCGAAGCCAACGGCTATGGAAGAGGAGCAAAGGGAACAAATCTTTCATGCGAAGTGTCTTGTGCAAGGAAAAGTGTGTGATGTAGTGGTAGATGGAGGAAGTTGCGCGAATGCCGTCTCGAATATTCTCATCGACAAATTGAAGGTCCCAACCACAAACCACTCTCGTCCATACAAGCTTCATTGGCTCAACGATGGATCCGAAGTAAAGGTAAATCGTCAAGCATTAATCTCTTTTTCTATGGGAAACCATCAAGATGAGATACTTTGTGATGTGGTTCCAATGGATGTGTGCCATATACTTTTGGGACGACCTTGGTAATATGATAGATATGTAACCCATGAAGGGAGGGAAAATGCCTATATTATGAAGAAGGATGGTAAGAAGTTCAAGTTAAATCCTTTACCACCTTCCAAAATAGTTCCCATCAAAAAACCCCCACAAAAGACAAACCTATTGACAAGTGAACGAGAAGCCGAACAAGCCGTCAAGGATGGACAAGCAATTCTCGTTATTCCTCAAGGGGTTCAAAGTCAAGAAGGGGAGGAGCTACACCCCTTAATGAAACCTCTACTCAATAAGTTCAAAGATGTATTCCCCAAAGATCTACCCCCGGGTTTACCACCGAAGCGAGGAATTGAACACCAAATCGATTTGATACCCGGAATGCCACTACCTAACAAGCCGGCCTATAGATGCAATCTGGAATAAACAAATGAGCTTCAAAGACAAATTGAGGAATTTCTCTCGAAGGGATACGTAGAAGAAAGTATGAGACCATGCGCGGTACCGGCTCTTTTAGTACCCAAGAAGGATGGCTCATGGCGGATGTGCGTGGATAGTCGAGCAATCAACAATATCACCATCAAGTATCGATTTCCAATGCCACGCTTGGATGACATGATTGATGAACTACATGGTGCTATCTTTTATTCGAAGATCGATTTGAGGAGCGGTTATCATCAAATTCGCATGCGCGAAGGAGATGAATGGAAAACGGCGTTCAAGACAAAGCATGGATTATACGAGTGGAAAGTGATGCCATTCGGGCTCACGAATGCCCCAAGTACTTTTATGAGATTAATGAATGAAGTGTTAAGACCATTCTTGGGAAAATTTGTGGTCGTCTATCTAGACGATATTTTGGTATATAGCAAAAGCGAGGAGGAACATGTACGACATCTAGAGGAGGTACTACAAGCTTTGCGAAAAAACAAGCTCTATGGAAAACTTGAGAAGTGCTCTTTTATGCAACCAAGTGTGACATTCCTTGGTTATGTGGTGTCAAAGGAAGGAGTATCGGTTGATCCAACGAAGATTGAAGCAATCAAGTCTTGGCCTATTCCAACCACTATTACGGAGGTACGCTCATTTCATGGACTAGCTTCTTTCTATAGACACTTCATTCAAGACTTTAGTTCCATTGCAAGTCCCATAATCGAAACCTTGAAGAAAGGAAAATTTGAGTGGACTTCGGCGGCCCAACAAGCGTTTGAAAAGCTTAAGGAAAAGCTATGCAAAACACCAGTTTTAGCCTTACCTGATTTCTCACAACCTTTCGAAGTTGAATGTGATGCTAGTGGAGTGGGTATTAGAGCGGTGTTAACTCAAGGAAAAAGGCCCATTGCTTATTTTAGTGAGAAGCTTGGAGGTGCGAGACTAAACTATTCTACTTATAACAAAGAATTTTATGCTATGGTTCGAGCTTTGGATCATTGGAGTCATTACTTAAGGCCGAATCATTTCGTCCTTCATTCCGATCACGAGGCATTGAAGTACATTCATGGGCAACACAAGTTAAAACCAAGGCATGTGATGTGATCCTTGTAAGCTCAAGTCCATGTTTGAAATATGTGATCGATGGTTCGATAGATAGAATTCGAGCAAAGATGATCAAGAATGTTGCGTTCGTGATAGCTCGAGAGTTCAAGCGTCAAAGGCATCAAACAAAGGCCGTGAGCTACGTAGAGTACAAGTGGAGGATTCAAGGATTCTACATCAATTTGATTCGAGGATTCATTGGTGATTCGGGCTACTTCAATGGATATTCAAACAATGGAGTCCATGGCAAAGACATGACTTGCTTCGTAAGCTTCAAAGACTCAAGGAGTTACGTTAGAATCATCCAAGGATATTTGTGAATGTTCGAGGGCCTAAACGACAATTTTTGAGAGAAAAACCTTAAAAAGTGAGCCCATAAGTTCAAGGATGACTTTGGGATCTTTTTAACGCTAAATGGATGACTTTAGGGGGTCAAAGTGCACTTTTCAAAATTAGGCCTTTAGAAAAACGGGATTGATAGTATTTTCCTTATTTTAGTTTGTTATTGTTTCCTAATTAGCCTAGGTAACTTACTTAGTTGTTTCCTACATGATTTAGGTAATTAGTTAATTGTTTCCTTTTTATTTTAGGATTCTATTTCCTAGGTTATGTTGGATTGTTAGGCCTATATAAAGGCTTCTCTTTCATTGTAAAATATTAGAAGATTGATTATTATTAATTTAAATTAAGTTTTCACAATATTGTGAGCCTTTGAGAGATTTCTTGGATTACAATTCTCAACCCTTGAACTTATCAAGTTTGTTGAGCTGCAGGCTTGTGGCGTTCCGTGATCTTGGTTCCTAATCAATTGCGATTAGTGGGTTAAGGTTGCACCCCAAGGTTCTAGGGAATAAATCTGCCCTAGGGTTAAGGGAAGCTCCCTATCTTCGTTTCAAATTCGTTGTTCTCTGTCTTAATCCGCGTTTTTGGTTGGTTCCGCTTTGACCCGATCTTGGGAATCACATCAATTGGTATCAGAGCAACAAAGAGGTAACCAACGTTTTCGTTCTAGCGTTCTTCATAAACTTTGTTTTCATCTTTCCTATATTTCGTTGGATTCATAGTTTTCTTCTTTCCTTCCGAATTTTCTGAAAATCTTATTTCTTTTTATTTCTTTCCAAACCCTAGTTACAAAAAAAAAAAATTATTATTGCTCCAAAGAAAATTCCTTGAATCAAGAAAATTAAAACTTGATCAAGAAGTTGCAAAAGTCAAAAAAAAAAAAATTTGAAGGAGCCGAAAATTGTGCACAAATAAATTAGGGTTTTGGAAAATTGCTTCAAAGTTATCACTTGCACTAAAGTGGTATTGCTAGATACTTTCATACATCCATCTTGTCCATCAAATCTTTCCAACATCCACTAAAATTCATTCTTTTCCTGCTTTCATTGTGAAATTGCATCTCACTTTGAAATTTTGCCAAAAAAATCTAAACCCTAGATTGCATTGTTTGAGTTCCAACTCGTGACATTTTCAAAACTTGCACTCCATATTGATAATTTCGTGGGTAAGAGAATCTCTTCAAGAAATTGTGAGTGTGTGAGTGAGAGAGTTATACACGAGAGTTTGGCGAGATTTTTGTCGGTGATATTCAATATGTCACGATATATTCCTATTCAAAGGGGTAGTGATGCGCAACAGAATCCTACAGAGCGTATGTTGAGGATGATGGAGGATGTTTCTCAACGTTTGGCTAGGTTAGAAGAGAGAGGGGATGCGCGTCTTCAAAGGAATCCACCTCGATTTCACGCAAGGAGGGGAGTGTATGATGATGAGGAGGATGAGTGGTTAGAAAGTGAATATGAGGCAGATAGGAGACATAATATGAGGAGAGGTCCAAGAGTAGACATGAAAGTTCCTACTTTCAAAGGTAGGGATGATCCGGAGGACTACCTAGATTGGGTTGGGAGAGTTGAAGTCTTTTTTGAGTGTAACCACTACACAGAAACTCAAAAGGTGAAACTTACATCTAAGGAGTTCACCGATTATGCTTGTGATTGGTGGAAGCAAATAGTGGCCAACCGAAGGAAGATAGGAGAGGGTCGCATTGACACGTGGGAAGAAATGAAACGTGTAATGCATAGGAGGTTTGTCCCAAAATACTACCGTCGGAATTTGTTGAGGACTACTTCTTATTCTTCATTCTCTAGCACACCTAGTAAACCCAAGGTGGAGGAACAAAATAGCCTTAGTGTTGTACCTATAAGTACTTGTGTAGGTTCACAATATAAGGAGTGTTTGAGTGAAAATAATGAGAGGTCGGCTAAAGTAAAAAGTATGAATCAAGAAATAACCGAGCAAAAGGAGAGGATAACTAGAGATGGGAAGCAAGTGAATAGTGAGAGTGAGGAGAAAAATAAAGAATGTGTTGAAGAAGACTTGAGAGAAAACCCAAGTGAAGAGGCCGAGAAAAGTGAGTCTAGTGAGGCCGAGAGGAAAAAAGAAAAGAGTGGTTTGATAGAAGAGAGTGAAAATAAGAGTGTTGAAAAGAAATAGAGAAAATGAAAAAAAATAAGAGGGTGGAAACACGAGAGATTAAGGAAGAAAAAGAAATAGTTGAAAAGCCAAAGGGCAAAGACATACTGCAACCAATCTTATATGCTAAACCTAGTGAGGATGTGAAGGAGTGGGTGAAAAATCATGGTGAGGAATTTCTCATTCCTACGGAGAAATCTTTTTATGCTAACATGTCACCACAATTTTCTCTTCCATGTGTTGCTTCTTCTCTGCAGGCTTTCATTGATGTGTTTCCCGAATTAAGCAAGAGGGTTATGAGGTTCAAGTAGGGATATCATCAAGTTCCGGATTTGAGGACAAATCCTTTTGAAGAAGGGGAGAATGATGTGATCCTTGACTCAAGCTCAAGTCCATGTTTGAAATATGTGATCGATGGTTCGATAGATAGAATTTGAGCAAAGATGATCAAGAATGTTGCGTTCGTGATAGCTCGAGAGTTCAAGCGTCAAAGGCATCAAACAAAGGCCGTGAGCTACGTAGAGTACAAGTGGAGGATTCAAGGATTCTACATCAATTTGATTCGAGGATTCATTGGTGATTCGGGCTACTTCAATGGATATTCAAACAATGGAGTCCATGGCAAAGACATGACTTGCTTCGTAAGCTTCAAAGACTCAAGGAGTTACGTTAGAATCATCCAAGGATATTTGGGAATGTTCGAGGGCCTAAACGACAATTTTTGAGAGAAAAAACATTAAAAAGTGAGCCCATAAGTTCAAGGATGACTTTGGGATCTTTTTAACGCTAAATAGATGACTTTAGGGGGTCAAAGTGCACTTTTCAAAATTAGGCCTTTAGAAAAACGGGATTGATAGTATTTTCCTTATTTTAGTTTGTTATTGTTTCCTAATTAGCCTAGGTAACTTACTTAGTTGTTTTCTACATGATTTAGGTAATTAGTTAATTGTTTCCTTTTTATTTTAGGATTCTATTTCCTAGGTTATGTTGGATTGTTAGGCCTATATAAAGGCTTCTCTTTCATTGTAAAATATTAGAAGATTGATTATTATTAATTTAAATTAAGTTTTCACAATATTGTGAGCCTTTGAGAGATTTCTTGGATTACAATTCTCAACCCTTGAACTTATCAAGTTTGTTGAGCTGCAGGCTTGTGGCGTTCCGTGATCTTGGTTCTTAATCAATTGCGATTAGTGGGTTAAGGTTGCACCCCAAGGTTCTAGGGAATAAATCTGCCCTAGGGTTAAGGGAAGCTCCCTATCTTCGTTTCAAATTCGTTGTTCTCTGTCTTAATCCGCGTTTTTGGTTGGTTCCGCTTTGACCCAATCTTGGGAATCACATCAATTGGTATCAGAGCAACAAAGAGGTAACCAACGTTTTCGTTCTAGCGTTCTTCATAAACTTTGTTTTCATCTTTCCTATATTTCGTTGGATTCATAGTTTTCTTCTTTCCTTCAGAATTTTCCGAAAATCTTATTTCTTTTTATTTCTTTCCAAACCCTAGTTACAAAAAAAAAAATTATTATTGCTCCAAAGAAAATTCCTTGAATCAAGAAAATTAAAACTTGATCAAGAAGTTGCAAAAGTCAAAAAAAAAAATTTTTTGAAGGAGCCGAAAATTGTTGACAAATAAATTAGGGTTTTGGAAAATTGCTTCAAAGTTATCACTTGCACTAAAGTGGTATTGCTAGATACTTTCTGTGACGCCCCGACCCGGATCTCTATACGAAATCCCAAGGTCGGGTCGCCAAAACAACATAACAACAAGAAGAGCACGTGGCGTAACCGCCCGTACTTACGACAAAACACAACTGATAACCTGATTAACACAAGTATAAGAATAATCTTCGGCGAAAACAAGACCGGAAACAACTACCAACGACCACGAGTTATAACTCAGGAAAAGAGAACAACTACAACATAAACCTCGGCCACAACATGCCGGAACAACACATAACCGCGAGCTAACGACATGCTCGGGAAGGAACTAACTCAACAACACAACTGTACAAGAGCACGACATACATATGTCGGCCACCAAAAGAATATGTTTACAACACCACAAATAAAACCCAAGTAAAGTTTATATAACTTTACATATCCATCGTCCTTACCAAAATGAAAACAGATAACTAAGATAGGAATCCTCGAACTCCCCCCGTAGGCGACACGCGAGCCAACGAACCACTATCGGCCTCACCGAGAACTTCCAGGTTGATTTGGATCTAAGGAAAACAATTAAACACATAACGAGTGAGTCATAATGACACAAAGTTACTAATGCAACTAAATGGCATGGCATGATGCTCAAGCATTTAACAAAACATGGCATCAACATTTATATACCATAACATAGCATATACTATCTTTCTTGATATACCATCATTTAACTCACATCGCACTTTGATAACATATAAGTGCTTGTACATAAACCCCGTTAGAGAAGGATAACATATCTCTTTCTTCAACCTTGTGTAGCTCCCCGCATTACACAAACAACCAATAGTGCCTCGATACCTGTGCGTAGTATCGGCGTCCCGACACAATCCCGTCGAGTTCAACCTAGCAAGCCAAAGTCATGCGTATTGCTATAAGCTGGGGCTACTTCTCAAGCGTGGCCAACGGAAGAGGGGGTGTGCACCCCATCGCGACTTATAGTGATCACGAATCCCATTCGTAAAGACTATAGGTCGTCCCACCATGACATTAACGACAACGACGCCAGCTGGACTTACACAACTCACACAAGTAAGTAACTTACTCAACTTATGCAATTAACCATCAAGTTCAAAAGTAGTGAACTTGACCAACATCAAGTAGATTATAATTTTCTACAACATATAATCATCAAACATATTGTTTAAAGCCACAAACCACAAATTTAGAGCTACTTTACAAGTCTCTAACATACCAGTATCAGGTACTCGGATGACCATATTCCATACCAAATGGACCCAAGTTTTCGTAGTACTTTAACAAATGGTTTGGAGAATTACAATCTTCCCAAAAATCTGCTTGTGGTGTTGATTCACTAAGTTCATAAATTTGGGTATAATTGCTATATGCAATATTTCACCCTTTAACGGTTTCTAACATGTTTCTTAGTACAATCCATAGTTGAGCTATTTAAACTAACATGCAACATCATCCAACTCAACAACTTAACACTTAGATAAGTTACATATATCACCATTTCATTTAAACATGGAAACACCATGTACTCAAGTCATACATGTGAGATTAAGAGCAAGCATATAATGTTTTCTAAGCATACAAAAGGGGTTTAGCAACTTACCTCCAAGGTAGAAATTTAAACCAACAAATTCACAATCAAATCTTGATTATGAAGTCCCCTTGTCCCAAGCTATGTTTTGGTAGCTTTGCATGGATGATCCAATGGTTGGATGGTGAAGGGTGGGAACACACACACTAGTCTCACTTTAAATCTCCCACACAATCTCTCTAGGGCTCCAAGGTAGAACTATGGAGAAGATGATATGTTTTGAGTCTTCAAATGACTTATATATGGTCAACTGGTCAAGCTATGGTACAAAACTTTCAGCCAAGGGTCCAAGGGTCTAAAGCCCAAAATTTACAAGTCACTTAAGTGCTGTCCATACGCTGCACTGCGTGTCATATATGGTCGCGCGGCCGTGTCACTCTCACGCACGTGCCGAAACTTTAGCGACGTGCCAAACTTATGAAATCCTTACGCGGCCGGTGTCAACAAATCTGTGGCGTGCGCAAACTTCTCGAATGTTCGGTCACTTTTGCGCAGCGTGTCAACAAATCAGCAGCGTACGTCGCGTACCCTACTGTTCAGTCTTACTCCCAATTACCTCTAATTCCTTGTTCAAATCACTTGGTCACCTTAGGTGTAATTACACAATACTCAAAGCACTTATAACAACACATAATTCACATAGATCATCTCAACAATGCTAACAACAATCACCTCACACTTATGAGTAATCCCAAGGGCTTGTACTAAGTTAGTGCATTAACATGTATATGAATTAAGGCAAAAAAAACATATTGAACATATTTGTACAATAAATCAAACACACATGTTGAGCATAATAACACAAACAATGTAAACATCTAAAGCATTGCAATTAGGTGTGACAAGGATCAAAGTCTTGTATCAAGAATTATGGCATAACTAAACTAACATGTTGTTCAAGCATTTAGACATGTGAATTGCATGCAAAAACTTAGGGTATTACACTTTCATACATCCATCTTGTCCATCAAATCTTTCCAACATCCACTAAAATTCATTCTTTTCCTGCTTTCATTGTGAAATTGCATCTCACTTTGAAATTTTGCCAAAAAAATCTAAACCCTAGATTGCATTGTTTGAGTTCCAACTCGTGACATTTTCAAAACTTGCACTCCATATTGATAATTTCGTGGGTAAGAGAATCTCTTCAAGAAATTATGAGTGTGTGAGTGAGAGAGTTATACACGAGAGTTTGGCGAGATTTTTGTCGGTGATATTCAATATGTCACGATATATTCCTATTCAAAGGGGTAGTGATGCACAAAGCGAGAATCCTACGGAAGTATGTTGAGGATGATGGAGGATGTTTCTCAACGTTTGGCTAGGTTAGAAGAGAGAGGGATGCTGGCGTCTTCAAAGGAATCCACCTGATTTCACGCAAGGAGGGTGTATGATGATGAGGAGGATGAGTGGTTAGAAAAGTGAATATGAGGCGATAGGAGACATAATATGAGGAGAGGTCCAAGAGTAGACATGAAAGTTCCTACTTTCAAAGGTAGGGAGGATGATCCGGAGGACTACCTAGATTGGGTTGGGAGAGTTGAAGTCTTTTGAGTGTAACCACTACGTAAACTCAAAAGGTGAAACTTACATCTAAGGAGTTCACCGATTATGCTTGTGATTGGTGGAAGAAATAGTGGCCAACAAGGAGATAGGAGAGAGTCGCATTGACCGCGTGGGAAGAAATGAAACGTGTAATGCATAGGAGGTTTGTCCCAAAATACTACCGTGGAATTTATTGAGGACTACTTCTTATTCTTCATTCTCTAGCACACCTAGTAAACCCAAGGTGGAGGAACAAAATAGCCTTAGTGTTGTACCTATAAGTACTTGTGTAGGTTCACAATATAAGGAGTGTTTGAGTGAAAATAATGAGAGGTCATTTAAAGTAAAAAGATGATGAATCAAGAAATAGCCGAGCAAAAGGAGAGGATAACTAGAGATGGGAAGCAAGTGAATAGTGAGTGAGGAGAAAAATAAAGAATGTGTTGAAGAAGACATGAGAGAAAACCAGTGAGTGAAGAGGTAGAAAAGTGAGAGTCTAGTGAGTAGAGGAAAAAAGAAAGAAGTGGTTTGATAGAAGAGAGTGAAAATAAGAGTGTTGAAAGAAATAGAGAAATGAAAAAAAAAAAATAAGAGGGTGGAAACACGAGATTAAGGAAGAAAAAGAAATAGTTGAAAAGCCAAAGGGCAAAGACATCTTGCACCAATCTTATATGCTAAACCTAGTGAGGATGTGAAGGAGTGGGTGAAAAATCATGGTGAGGAATTTCTCATTCCTACGGAGAAATCTTTTTATGCTAACATGTCACCACAATTTTCTCTTCCATGTGTTGCTTCTTCTCTGCAGGCTTTCATTGATGTGTTTCCCGAATTAAGCAAGAGGGTTATGAGGTTCAAGTAGGGATATCATCAAGTTCCGGATTTGAGGACAAATCCTTTTGAAGAAGGGGAGAATGATGTGATCCTTGTAAGCTCAAGTCCATGTTTGAAATATATGATCGATGGTTCGATAGATAGAATTCGAGCAAAGATGATCAAGAATGTTGCGTTCGTGATAGCTCGAGAGTTCAAGCGTCAAAGGCATCAAACAAAGGCCGTGAGCTACGTAGAGTACAAGTGGAGGATTCAAGGATTCTACATCAATTTGATTCGAGGATTCATTGGTGATTCGGGCTACTTCAATGGATATTCAAACAATGGAGTCCATGGCAAAGACATGACTTGCTTCGTAAGCTTCAAAGACTCAAGGAGTTACGTTAGAATCATCCAAGGATATTTGGGAATGTTTGAGGGCCTAAACGACAATTTTTGAGAGAAAAAACCTTAAAAAGTGAGCCCATAAGTTCAAGGATGACTTTGGGATCTTTTTAACGCTAAATGGATGACTTTAGGGGGTCAAAGTGCACTTTTCAAAATTAGACCTTTAGAAAAACGGGATTGATAGTATTTTCCTTATTTTAGTTTGTTATTGTTTCCTAATTAGCCTAGGTAACTTACTTAGTTGTTTCCTACATGATTTAGGTAATTAGTTAATTGTTTCCTTTTTATTTTAGGATTCTATTTCCTAGGTTATGTTGGATTGTTAGGCCTATATAAAGGCTTCTCTTTCATTGTAAAATATTAGAAGATTGATTATTATTAATTTAAATTAAGTTTTCACAATATTGTGAGCCTTTGAGATTTTTTGGATTAGAATTCTCAACCCTTGAACTTATCAAGTTTGTTGAGCTGCAGGCTTGTGGCGTTCCGTGATCTTGGTTCCTAATCAATTGCGATTAGTGGGTTAAGGTTGCACCCCAAGGTTCTAGGGAATAAATCTGCCCTAGGGTTGAGGAAGCTCCCTATCTTCGCTTTCAAATTCGTTTGTTCTGTCTTAATCCAGCGTTTTTGGTTGGTTCCGCTTTGACCGATCTTGGGAATCACATCAAATGCAAAATGGGTGGAATTTCGCAATCTTTCAACTTTTCTTCAAATATAAGGATGGAAAGAACAATGTGGTAGCGGATGCATTATCTCCGAAGGTATTCTATGCTCACCATGATGGATGCCAAACTACTAGGGTTCAAACTAGTATCACGAATACTACAAGGAAGATCCGGATTTTGGCTCTATTGTTCTCGATTGTGAGAAGGGAAGAATGGGAATTTCATGCTACAAGAGGGGTTTTGTTCAAGGGCAATCAACTTTGTATTCCCAAGTGTTCAATAAGGGAGTTATTGGAGTTATTGCAAAAACATTTTTATTGGCCAAAGATGCTTGGTGATGTACAAACTATTATCTCTAGATGTGCGCTTGTCAAAAGATGAAGAGTACATTCCATCAAGGTTTGTATACGCCTTTGCCCACGTACCAAAACAACCATGGAGTGATGTATCAATGGATTTTATTGTGGCTCACCACATGACATAAAGAGGAAAGGATGCTATCATGGCGTGGTGGTTGTCGATTCTCAAAATGGCATTTAGGTACCATGTCACAAGACGAGATGATGCTTCCTTAGTCGTGGTTATATTTCAAAAATTATGCGTTTGCATGGGGTTCCAAAGACAATTGTGAGTGATAGAGATAGCAAGTTTCTTAGCCATTTTGGAGATCTCTTTGGAGGATAATTGGAAGCAAAATTTGTTTAGCACATCTCATCACCCACAAACGGATGGACAAGCGGAAGTGACCAATAGGACCGGAGGTTCTATTACGAGGACTAGTTGGGAAGACCCAAAAGTTGGGATTTGAAGTTGGCTCATGCGGAATTTGCTTACAACCGTACACCAACGTTATGCAACTAAACATTCTCCATTTGAAGTAGTGTATGGGGTTAAACCTTGTTTGCCGATAGATATGATTCCCACCGAAAGGGGAAAGAGCAAGCGGATCGTTAAACAAGTTGAAGGATATACAACAATTCCATGAACAAGTCCGTGCAAGAATCGAAAAGGTGAATGAATTATACAAGAAGAGCCAACAAGAGGTAGAAAGACCCACGAAATTTCAACCCGGAGATTTGGTGTGGCTACATTTACTGGAAGGCGATTTTCTAGCAAGAGGAAGAATAAGCTAATGCCAAGAGCGGAAGGACCTTTTCAAGTGCTAGAGAGATTTGGTGATAGTGCCTACAAGTTGGACCTCCAGAGGAATACAGCGATTAGTTCTACATTCATGTGGGAGATTTGTCACCATACTTAGAAGAAAAAATGCTTGAAGAATTGAGGCCAATTCTTTCTCAAGAGAGGGAGATGATCTTGCGGGAGCATGGGGTAACAACCTTCACGAAGACCAAGCAAAGCCATGGATGCATTACAAGTGGGTGATGATGGGTTGATGTTGTCTCGAGGTCATTGATGATGCAAAATAGGAAGATTCAAGAGTTTGGAAGACCTTTGGAGGTTACGTTACAACAAGGGGCGACACGTGGGAAAAAGAAGGCATTG
>CM028369.1:24282586-24349251 GCA_016624345.1 Platycodon grandiflorus
AGAAATGTAAGGAAAAGATGAGGCAATATCAAGGTTTAGTGTGTCCAAGGATTAATAAGAAGTTGGACAATTACAAAGGGGAGTCACATGAGTTTATTACAGTTTGGTCTGAGGTTAGAAAGCACCAAGTGAGCGGAATGTATGGAGACCAGTTTTATGTGGATCTGAATACCCAAACTTGTTCTTGTAGAAAGTGGCAGCTTTCAGGTATCCCATGCCCACATGTAATATCTGCCTTAAATCATAACCAAATTGATATTCTTGAACTTTATGTGGCTGACTGGTACAAAGAAGGACACTTATATGAAGGCTTATGAGTAAATAGTGTTTCCTATGAGGGGCAGAGACATGTGCCCAAAAAACCACCTTGAAATCGCACCTCGATAGAAAGATGCCTAGGAGGCCTAAAAAGAGGAGAATAAGGTAGTTGGATGAGGGCAGGGGCAACCCCAACAAACTCAGGAAGTACCAAGACACGGTGAGGTGTAGGATTTGTGGTGAAGAGTATCACAATGCAAGGACTTGTCCTAAGAAACCACCACCAGATCCTGAAAATGAGGAAACAACAGAGGCAAATCAAAATGAAGAAACAACAGAGGCATATATAACAAGTTGGGGCAGAGGCACAACAAGTTGGGGCAGAAGTAGAGGCTTAGCAAATGCAAAGGAAAAAACTACCTGTAAATATATAACTTATTACTTCAATTTACTTAATTTATTTAACTTCATTGTTGCTTGAATTTCTCTATATTTGTTGCATGTTAAGAAGACTTCAAGTGCAAGGAATGCTTTGAAAAATGCCACAAGGGAGAACCATAGTCCAAGGAGAACTAAGAAAAGTGTAATGAGAGGGCTAGCTGGGAGTCCAAATGCTTTCTCCCAAGATTATCTAGCCACTTTAGAAGTAAGTGTGAGGGCATTGAATTTATAGTAAGTGTGACTGAAAAAATATGCTTATTTTTCTCTTCAAATGTATATTTTAGGTTAAAAGACAACTATTTCTACTTCTTTATCTCGACTGCTATGAGATTGCTGTAAGTGTTATTTATAATTAAACCATTCTGACTTCAAATGTTTTCAGTTACTAATGTATTTCAATTCCATATTTAGGGACCAGGCCAGAGAATGACAATGCCTAAGATGCCATCTGCTATAACAGATATTGGTGGTACTTTAATTCCTGGTACAAGCTACATGTGGAGGGGGAATAGATGTGTCACTCTTGAGAGCTTAAAAGCTGCATTTGAAGAAAAACAAGGGTGATCCAATGGAAGATGTGCAGCCTTAAATTGTTTTTGGTGAATGAGATAAATATGTGATGAATTGTGATGTTTTAAATGTTTTTGGTGAATGAGATGAAACCGTTGGTCAATGTATTTGTTAGGATCAAAGCAACTATAGAAGTGAAAATTAGGCCTTTTGTAAACTCTTTTAGTAAACAGTTGGTCAATGTACTTGTTAGGATCAAAGCAAATATGGAAGTTAAAATTTGGTCTTTTGTAAACTCTCTTGGTAAACTGTTAATTTGATCAATGGTATATCCTTTATATTTCACCATCACCAAGTTTCATTGTGATATTTTAGCAATACTATATTGTGAGGCAATACCAAAAATATTGAATTGGGTACTTGTTATGACCAACAACATTGGTGGACTTTATAATGAGGCAACATAGCATTGTGATTGCCATTAACAGGTTATCAACATTGGTGAAGAAAACTAACAGCTAAGTAATAGGAAAACAGAGCAAAACGAGCATTGTGATTGCCATAAACAGGTTATCATATTCATTGAAATGATATTTTACATTACCTTAAAATCAATGTGGTAGGAAATACACATATTCTACAAAAAACATTTCCTTATTAGCCAAAATAAAAAAAGGGATACATTGTCTTCCATACATCGATTCAATTGCATAACTTGCTTTAAAAACACAAAATTCTAAGTCTTTTATACATGCTTGCTTTAGAAAGCAAAATTCTAAGTCTTTTCCCCAACACAAGGGTAATCAAATACGCAAAATAATAGAGCTTGACCAAATTTCTTCGAACGACAATGATCGCAAGATCAACACCATAATAAGAACTAAACATCCCAACAAGACAAATGAACATTTTTCGTTCCTTAGCACGCTTGTTTTTAACTTTCCTTGTCTCATTTTCATGCCGATTGATAGACTGTAGTAACCACAAAGCAAAGTTGACCGCGTGCATATTGGGGATCATGCCAAGAAAAGTAATGACATCCTCCATCCTATAATTCATCAAAAATATGAAGAAAGAAATGTGGTAATCAATAGGATGAGTGCAAAGAACCAAAACCCAAAAAATTTCAAACCCTAAAAATAATCAATGTTCCCAAAAACAAATCAACATCTAAGAAGTTGTAAAACACTTACATAGGCATAGTTTGAGCACCCAAAGAACCTTCGCCCATGATTTGTTCCACCATGACGTCTTCAACACAACTTTTGCACCACGGAACACACTACCTCCACTATGGTGAACAAGCTCTCTCCATCTCTTTTCTTTTCGTTTAGTATTAAATCGAGGAAGAAAGGTAGGACTAAATAGTCAACATCCAATTTAACTCACCGGAAATGACCAAATTAGCCCTCGCGTGACTCGAACGTGGCTACTTAACGTCAACATTGCAACGGCCGTTGGGGTAGGGACAAAGTGGGACAAATTGGAACGTGGAGTGTGACTTATAAGCAAAATTCAAATTAGGGTGCAAAGTGGGATTGTGTGGATACTTTGGGGGTTTTATTATATTTTGGCCTTTAATTTAAGTATGTAGTGTATCCATTATTCATATATAGTTGCATCTTTAGTCAATCCAGTTCGTGTTAGAGAACGCTCTAATGAAGGCTTTGTTTTGAACATGATTTCACCTGTCCTTAAAGAAATTATTGCCCCCACTACATTGCTCTTGTGATCAAAGACAAGTTTCCTCCAGGATATTCAAAACGAAATTGATTTATAGACAACAATTCTATAATTCTCCCAAAAACAATAAGAGAATAATTTTGATTACAAAAGATTATAAGAGAAAGAGGATTTGAAGATTAAAAATCTGACTTGACAGCTAGCCTTTTGTAGGAGATAATCTATTTATACTTGTAAACCACCTCTATGAAGAGTTGTGTTTTAAATTGAGAAAGCATCAACCGTTCGAACTTCTTTTGGGTGATACATTAATTTCTTCATAGCTAGGTAGATCCTGCTGCTTGTTATCTTGAACTAATTCATTAATACAATTATTTTTGTAGATTGTTGTTTATTTACGGTGGGTCCAGGTAAAAGGTTCCATGCATGTTTGAGAGTTTTTCTTTTTATGGAAATGTTTTGACTACCAATTATGCATGACATCGATCATTTATCAATGAATGTGGAACTATACATCGATGGCTTTAATTTCATGTTAATTCCAAGACCATATAACATGTATACAGTGAAATATGCTTAATTTCTGCAATGGTGTTAGATCAGAGTTTTTCTGCAGCTGCAGCAGCACCACCGTTGCTATACAATGGTTCTTTTAGATTGATTTGTTTTCGGTTTGTAACATAATTTTATTCCGGTTGAACGAATTTCCTGCCCAACGCTTCGTTTTCTAAACAACACATGTTGAAACACAGAATCTCAAAGTTTTGGTTAGTCTACACCGCACATGTTTAGAATCGTATCTGCGCAAGTTTTTTCTGTTCTTTTTCGTTTTTTTAGCCTTTGAAGTACATCGGGTTTTGTTAGACCCTCTCAAATTCTGCAATGACAGGAGTTAGGTTCACCATATTGTTGTCTGTTGAGGTTATGATATTGAACATGAGTACTATGTGATCACGCCAAAAAGATCTTTGTGACCACGTCGATCTACGTATATAGCTAGTCTTCAGGTAGGATGCCCTGGCTCTCAAAAGGCTTGTGTGGCGGGGACTCGACCATCGGATGGTACCTGTGATATCAAAGAAAATACCGTTAGGGGAGTCGGACCGTGGTCCGACTCAAGCCCTCCAGTGTAATAATCACTATCTCATTTGTATAATAGAGAGAAAAAGTGTAATATGTGTGTGTGGAGGGAGAGAGAGAGTATGGAGAGAGAAAAGAAGACCTTCCCTTTGTAGGTGAGCCCCCTATTTATAGGGGGGTATTGCTTCCTGTACACATTTTGTATGTGTGAGCTTATTCTGTACATCTTTTGAGATATTTGAGAGTATATTTTTTGGGATATATATTTTTGGGCACATCACTAAGATTTGAGGGTATATATTTTTGGGCACATCACTAAGATATGGAGATGCATCCACAATTAATGATAACGCATCTTGTATAAACTTTCCTAAAGTAATTTCACACCAACTTTATACGAAACTATTACTAAAGGTGACCCAAAGGTTCATCCCCTAATCCTATGCATGTACGAGTCCAAAGCTTTTTCGAGGTAAGAATGAGAAAGAAAATTCTAATACCGTCTCGTCCCATTGACATCCGTGATTGTGTATTCGAAGATGATTTCCGGGAAATGCAACGACATATTATTGAAGGCAAACTACACAAATGATACCTTTACTTTTTGGATTTTTTGAGATTCGTCCTTACCCCACACCAGTATCAAACGAAATTGGTCCTTCCGTCAAAATCCCGTCAATTTTTTGCCGTTAAATGTCCTCACGAGCATATTACTTGATTTTGCTGAGGGTAAAATAGTCATCTCAGTGAATATAGTACATCATGTGCATGGACCAATTGTGTAATTTGCCCCAACTCAAATGGATAGATGGGAGCTGAAATTCTCAAAAACCCCATCAGCACCCATTTCTTCAAAACTGATTCCAACGCAGACTCATGACCACGTCCCCACATTCTCTAATTCAACCACCGTTACAAATTGCATCACTTCAAACTTTTTATAATCCTCATCCAGGAATGAGTTAGGGCCTGTTTTTCAGCAAAATGTCATCTCTAATTTCTCAAAAATTAGGATTAAAATTAAATAAACTAATTCAGGTGGCAGCCATATCCCCTTCAAAACAAAGAAATTCAAAACTGATTTCAACTCAACTCAAACTAATTCAGGGGGAGATTGATGAAATTGCTTTGGCAATGAGCAAATCTTTGACGAAATTGAGGCCCTTCTGGGATATGAGTAATGAGACTGTGTGTGTGTGTGTTTTAGAGAGAGAGAGAGAGAGAGAGAGAGAGAGAGAGAGAGAGAGAGAGAGAGAGAGAGAGAGAGGTAATAGGAGGAATCATACCTGGGTTGGTTGAGTGGGCGGGAATAAGACGAAGAAGCTCCACCTGAACAGAACTTGTGTGGGGAGAGAGAGAGAGAGAGGCAAAATTCTCATGAATCGAATTGATTAATGGAGATTGGGGACGAAATTGGGTAGTTAGCCTATTGAATTGGGTAGCCTTTTATGTTTCTGGGTTTTAAGGTCAACTGAATTTGGGTATCCAAAGCCGTTCCCCTCCTTCCATTACCGTTTTCTCCGGCGACACTGGGGCGACGATGGTAATAGTTATGGCAGCCACGGTGGATTGAAGGGAAGGGGTTGGGTCATTGGGGTAGTGGTAGAATGGCTTTACATGTGGGTCGGTTCGATCCCTTCCCACGCCAGACATCAAAAAAAAAAAAAAAAAAAAAAAGAAGGGAAGGGGTTGGGATAGAGAAGAATGGGGTGGGAAAATTACAATAATATTTTTTTATAAAGTTTTAAAAAATAAAATTATTAAGGATTATTTTATCTCTTCAAAAGAAAAAAATGCATAGATAATTTCACCCAAGGTAAAAAATTCACGTGCGCACGAAATTTTTTTGATTGCAAATTGCAATGAATAAAAGGACCAATTACATTTTTACTTATTTAATATAAGAACAAAATTTTTATAAAAATTAATTTAGTGACGAATCTCAAAACTTCTAAAAAATACTGAAACTATTTACTCCCTTCATCCTGGATAAATGTTCCTACTTTCTATTTTGGGATGTTTCAACTAATGTTCCTAAAGATTTTTAATTTACCTATTCTCTATCATTCTTCCTAATATACCTTTAAAGCTTCATTTAATATAATACATGCCAAAGAGATTCAATTATTTAAAATAGTTAAATTTAATTAATGTTCATGAGTATTATGGTCAGAACACATTTTACAGCATATCATTAATTATGTTTTTTAATTCTTGTATTTTATCTACTATAAATATTTATCTGAGACGGAGGTAGTACGTAGTTTGCCCCGTTACTTATAACCCACTAAAAGTTCGTTAAGGGATAAGTGCATCGTTACCTTGAGTACTTAATTTTTTTTCTGCCCCTCATTCCTAAACTTGGACTTTGTAGGTGATCGGTCTTAATACGAAATTTTAGCTTGCTGCTGGTGTTTAAGATAAATGCCGCTGACGTTAAATAATTTTTGGAGGAAAAAATATTAAAACACTTACTCTAAGTCCTCAAACTCCTTATTTTAAAAGACGGAGCCAGATTATTATATTCAAATTTAAAATATCAAAACTCATCATTTGATTTTATTTGTCTCTCAAAGAAAATAAACTCAGTTCAAGAATTTACCGATTCATTGCGAGTACGCCTAACAATATATATATACTAGATTTTGTGTCCGTGCCTATGGCACGGTGACAGTAGAGATCAGATTATTATATACTCGAGGTTAATGTATGCTCGAAGTTTTGTAAGGGGTGAATAAAACTAAATGACACAAAAATAATAAAATAATAATGAATTATAATTCATTTATTTCGTAACAAAATCAATAATGAAATATTGTAATAAAAAAAATGAAAGCAATATTATTTTATTGTTTTCTCAATAACAAAAAGTTAATCTTCTTCCGTAGGCTCTTGCTTCACAATAATGTCTCCTTTAGCAACGCGAGCTGCAATACATTTTTTCATTATTTTTACTTACACGAGACAAAGAAGATGTCAAACACATTCATTGAACAATATTTTATGCATAGGAGTCGATTTATTTAAATATCAAAAAAAAATTACTGCTTCTTCTACAAAACTCGGATCCTCCCAAATATCATCATCCGATATAATAGTCGTATGTGTAGTTGGAGTTGCAGCTGTAGTAGCTGGTGCACCCCTACCGCACCCCTACTGGGGGGAACAATTATAAATTGGGAGTCGTGAACCCAAGACCTAGCCAACTAAAGCTATGCTGCCATAGTAATTATCAAGTCATCTAAAATCTTAATATATTAAAAGAGAGAGCTCAAAAATGTGCATGATGCTTCAAAACTCCCCCTTTTATGCAGCCACATGTGTGGAGAGCTAAACCAAGGAGCTTTACAAAAGCAAACAGAGTACCAACTTGTGCACTAACAAAACTGGGAACCAAAGCAGGCCAAGAGACTCGAACCCAATACCTTGCCAATCTAGACCGGTGATCACATGTTAAACTACCAAAAAGTTTAAGAGCTTAGAGCTTAGAGCTTAGAGATGGCTCTACAATGCATGTCATGCTTTAACACTCCTACTCATGTTTGACATCCTCTCACACTTGACGAGCTAAACCAAGGTGCATGAAAACCCAAAATGAGTGAAGCTCGTACACCAAGAAAGTTGGGGTGAATAAATGCAAGTCGAGACAGTCGAACCCAAATCCTTGCCAAACCATACCTCCAATACCAT
Organism: Platycodon grandiflorus; assembly: GCA_016624345.1. NCBI lineage: Eukaryota > Viridiplantae > Streptophyta > Magnoliopsida > Asterales > Campanulaceae > Platycodon > Platycodon grandiflorus. Next base: position 24,290,249 of record CM028369.1, read on the forward strand.
GTTTAAGTATCAACACCTTAAGTATTCCAACTCATTTAAAAGGTTAAGCTATTAAAGAGAAGGCTAACAATGCATATCGTGCCTTAACAATTCATAGCAACACAATTCTAGACATAGGGGAAGATTAAAATTAATGTGAACAACAATAATTAAGAAGGATGAGTGGAAATCTTTCTTTTGACAAAACCAAGTAGTGAAAAAAGGATTCATGAAGTTGACTTGAAATAGTTAAAACAAAGCTTGAGTTGGAATTGGCTTTAATAAGAAGCTTTGCAGGGAAAAAGTATTGCAATCCTATTTATACATAGGCAAGTGTTGTCTACAGAGAAAATGGACCTTGGACAATCAGATATGATGAACAAATATCTTCATTTTACGATGGTAAACTATACTCTTCATGCAAGTTTTGTGAGAGGTTAGTGTTACATTGTAACGCAACAAACTACATTGTAACAAACATGGGCAAAGGCAAGTGTGATAAACGAAAAAGAAATAAATGCCTTTGCTTTAGAACCTTCGTAAGTATATTGTTGTAAATGTGTTAACTCCATTGACCTTTAAAGGACGACCATGTGCCCTATGCTTTCCAGGCCTTACCCCTACTTGCATAGAAGTTGTAACCAATAACGTCCAGAACACAACGGGAAAACCTTTCTAGTGCACCAAGGCTAGCCCTTCACTCACAAAACTTCTTTTTTTTCCGGGGGTGGTGGGGGAGGGGAAGGGATAATGAACTTTTATCAAAACTAAACCGTAGGGAAGTAATTTGTTATTTGTGTTGGAGCCTCCTGGTTAGTCTAGTCCCTCGCCCCAACTATAGATCAATTATACATCTTTATTAAGCTTAAGGTGCTATGCTAGGATGAGATTGGGGTTTGTTTTTCAGGCATTTTTAATAAATGTGTGGATTGTATTTCAAGCATTTTAAATTTATGTCTTATCTTTGTTTTATTGGCTGCTATGCATCAAAGTTGTAGTTCAAGTTTTATTTGGCGGACCTAGCACCTTCCATTAGGTGTGAGCTAATGCACCTAGGTTCTTGGCTTAAGGCATTGTTTTGGTGCACCTTATTATTTTTTATACATTTCTTAAGCAAACTGATAGAAGAATATGAATCTCGATTGTCAGAACAATTAAAAGGAGGGAAACTATCTCTCATACACCGTGAATTTTCTATTTTTCTGCAAGCCAAAAAGTAAGTATAACACCACATTGAAACATATAGAGAACCAAGATGCACACCCTTAAGGAAAACAGGAGAGGAGGCTCCCAAAAAGCAGAGACACAAAACAATCTATCTAGAATGTAGAATTCTCTCCTTTCATTCATAAATTGAAACCAAAATAACTACTACCGCCCTCCCAAAAAAAATTCAGTTTCAACTCCCAAAAATTAAACCAGACCATTTTACCTATAGTCTCATGTGTCCAGAAAATGAAAACAAAACTTAATCAAATTCATAGATATTGAATTATTTCAACAATCAAAGCACAGAATTTAATCAATTAAATTAAAGAAAGAAGTGTTTTTGTTAGGATTATAAATTTAAAATGAAATTGTAGACAAAGAATGATGAGGTAATGAAGAAGTACCGGACTGCGGCGATTGGAATGTTTAGGGCGCCATTGCAGCACATAAGAGGTGAAATCTTGTGCAGATTTTGCGAGACCTTTACGGGCTCCATAATCGGAACCCACTCCTTCGAGTTGTTTGAAATTGTGTGATGCTGTACTTTTTCAGTTGGGGAAGAGGGCTCCGACGCAAAGGTACGCAAAAGGAGGGACGAAGAAGTCGCAGGAAGGAGTAGAGAATAACTGCACCTCGCACGTGTGAATGTGATATTTAATCTTGGCCGTTGAATTTTAGTAATTCAGTAAATCCTAGCCGGTAGTTGTCCTGAGTCAATTGCAAACGTGCGAACCCCCTTGTATTGTATTTTATATATATATATATATTATATATAAATATATATATATATATATATATGCATACGAGTATTCAATGGTTACTACATCTCACTAACCATTGATGTTTACTGTTATTATTAACCATTAGATTAAAAATCGAAGACTAAGATTTAATGGTTAGTTAGAAAATACAATTAATGTAAGTAGGTGAGTCATTTAATGCAATTAATCTCAACCTTTGATTTTTGATCCAATGGTTGATAAAAGAGTAATTAACTATTAATGGTTAGAGAGATAAAATAATCATTGAATACTCCCATATATATATATGTATATATATACATATATATATATATATATACGAGTGAGAATCTTCTTAATTAAAGTCTATAATAGCCGGGTAAGGTGCACCGTTTCTCCTTGAGTTGAGTCTTTGGGGTATTTTTGCCTGTGAATCCTTGGCCGTAGACCAGATTAAGAAAATTTTTTATTCCTATTATTTGATCCTTTAAATGTCCTAATCCTTAAACACTTAGGATTTGGAAATAACAAAAATAATAAATATATAAAGAATTTATCTGAAATAGAATTTGCAGAAGAAAAACTTAAAGCGTGGGAAATGCCTACAATTTCTACTGATAGTATTTATCAAATAGATACTTTTAATTTTCATTCTAAAAGAATTATTAAAACAGTGGAACAAACTATTCCGCTAAAAAATCATTATGAAACAATACATCTATTAGATTCTGATGTTCTTAAATTTCAAGAAAAATTTAAGTTTTTACACATAGATCTTATACAGATAGCTTTAAAACCCTTAACCAGAGAATGTTTAAATGCATGCTTAATGGTAGCTTTACGTGATTGTAGACATCTTGAATTTGATGCATCCTTATTAGGATTGGTTGAAACAAGTCTGTGTAATAGTCCAGTTTATTTTAATTGCTTTCCAAACTTTCCTATTTTTTTAACTGATAAACATTTGATGGATGTTCTTACTCTTAATATAGAATCAAAAGGTTATAGGATGCAGGAAGAAAGTGAGCATGTAGCCATATCTTATAGAATATATTATAAGTTACTCAATACGCTCACCCCAAGAGCAAAATTAATTAGTAAAAAAAGTAAAACTACTCTTATAGAAACTAATATAAATAGATCTCATATGATGACCCCTAGGGCTATAACTTGGAAAGATATAGATTTACCAGCAGTCTGGACCCTTCCAGCAGCTGTTGAGCCTGAGCTCATAGAAAATAGGGAGATAGAACAAATTATCCAAACTCCCGAAGGGGATGTTGAAGTTACTTTCGCTAATAGTGGAAGAAAAACAAAATTTAAAATTACTGAGTTTTCAACAAGTAGCTCTAATAGTAGAAAATCAACCTCCTCTTTATATGATAAAACTGAGGTGTCTTATAGAGGTAAAGAAAAAATTGATAATTTAATATTTGAAGGAATTAAAGAATCCTCCCAAAATATTCCCATGGAATATATCATAATGATCAAAATCACAAACCCTCATCTCCGACTTTTTCGGATATGAATTATTCTGTCAATGTCCTCACAAGAGAATTTACGTATACTAGGCAGGATGTTAATGCAGAATTCCAGCAACCAAAATATGAAGAATTTAGAAAATGGTATTTTGGTAGTCATACTGATAGCGAATTATTATATATCAAAGAAGAATTTTATAAGTTTATTGATCTTAATAAGCTAGTTATTCCTTTTGTACATTGGTACAAAAATATATATATTTAATAAATCTCAATAGTGAGCTCAATATCGTGGAACACACTTCAAAACTTGGGAGACAATTGAGGGTGAAAAGATTCGATCGATACATCCACCTCCAAAAAATCTGAAGGTAGGAGAAATTGAAGCCAATGCTTTTACAAAAGCAAAGGTCAATAATGAAGGCTTAAACAAAGTTATTAAACAAAACAATTATACTAATCTATGTTTACAAACAATGAATAAACAGATGGAAAGATTAGAAGATAAAATTGACAATGTGCAATCTGCACCTATTAACAAAATTTCAAATCAATTACAGCCAACAAAAATTCAAACACCGTTGGTAAAACCTCCAATAAATATAGGACCAAAAGACTTCTCTTTCGTTCCTAAACAAGATGATGAATTTATTAATATCTTGACACAAAAATTAAAAGAACTTAATTTAAATAAAAGTGTCCAAGTCATTAAACAAGACGAAATTCGTGCTGAGGAAAACAGTGAATTAGACCTCAGAGAATTAAAAGATGAAGAAAATAGTGAATTGGATCTAAGAGAATTAGGAGACCAAGAAAATAGTGAATTAGATAACATCGAATTAGATCTTAAAGAATTAGAAGAACAATTTACACCCAATATAGAAGTTAATAAATTAGGAACTCAAAGTTCTCATATTCCTCAAGCTACTAGCAGATATTATTACCCTAGACCCAGTCCAATAGATTTGGTCTATGAGGAAGATAGTTTAACTGGTCAAACCTATTATAATCCCAAAGTCATTTATGAATGGAATATTGATGGAATGACTGAATATCAAATATTAAGTTATATGCACAGGATGTTAATGTATTCAACAGCCTGTAGAATAAATGATAATACTGATAATGGTATAATAAGAGCTATAACCATAGGGTTTATAGGACAGCTTAAAGGATGGTGGGATAATATCCTTACCCAAAATCAACAGTATGAAATACTAAATTTCACAAAAATAATCTCTACAACAGACCCAATAACCCAACATACTACTAGTACGGTACATGAAGATGGGGTTTATACGCTTATTCAAGTAATTATTAAGCATTTTATTGGTCAACCCTTACAAATGATGGATAAGGGTAAAGAATTATTAATGAATCTTAGATGTCCGTCATTAACCCATTTTAGGTGGTATAAAGATGTATTTCTTCCTAAGGTATCCCAAAGAAATGATGCTCATGCAGCATTTTGGAAAGAAAAATTTATTTCTGGTTTACCTCCTTTATTTGATGATAAGGTAAAAACTAGAATTAGGAATAAACATGGTGGGAATTATATTCCTTATGATAGTTATACATATGGAGAACTTTTTGCTGAATACACAGCAGAAGGATTATCCCTCTGTAATGATTTAAACCTAAAAGCCCAACTGAAAAAACAAGGTTTAACAAGCCGGAAAGAACTTGGTGAATTCTGTCATCAGTTCTCCTATCATATCCCTCAATCCAAGGTTCCTAAACCTGTAAAGAAATCCAAAAAGCAATTATTTCAACCCAAAAGAAAATATAATAGATATTATAAATATAGAAAACCACGATTAAAAGAAACACCTACACAACCCACTTATAGCAAGAATACAAAAAGACCAATCAAAAGAAAAGCTAAAAGTAATGTTATGTAATACCCTGGATTTAAATATGACTTATGTGCTTACTTTGTTGCATGTGAACATGTTATCATTAGTGTTTGGAAATTCTTGAGTAACATGTTAGATTAATCATGTTTTAATTCTTGATACATTTCCTAGTTTAGGTAACACATACTTTACAATGCATTGATGTTATAATTCTTGTAAATTTCCATGTTAAATGTGTGTTGCTTGTCTAGCATGGTTTTAGGACTTTTCGGAGATCTTTAATTAGTGTATTGACTTCACCTAAGTGTTAGAACCATCTTGGGACTATTTGACATCATTTTGGAGTCTCTTTAGAGCACATTTCGTGAATTTGGTGCAACAGGGGCAAGGGTGAGCGCCCAAGAGACAGAAAGTTAAATTTGTGAAATTAAACTGCAGGCTGAGCGAGCGCCTAGGCGGCTGCCCCATTTCCAGAATGGTGTCAGTACAGTTCTGTTTATTTTGAAAATTCTGACCATTTCACCCCTTGACCCAACTTAAACGAACCAAGGACTCGTTGACCAGTTTATTACTCTCCCTAAACCCCTAAGGAGACTTAAAAACATTTCACTTTTTCAATTAGTTCATCCATGGAAGCTTGAGTTTTAGTGCGAGAGACAAAGGTGAGATTAGTGTGTGTGACCCTTGTACTCTCAATCCAACCATTGAAACTCCCATGCAAGACCACCAAAGTGTTGCTAAAGACTAGGAGACTTCATTACAAAGCCTTGATTGTGAATTTGTTTGCTTGATTGTATTCTTTGGAGGTAAGTTACTAAACACCCTATGTATGCTAGAACTTGTTACATGTTTGAACATTTATGAACATGCATGACTTGTGTTGTTGTTGAATTCATGTCTAAATGTTAGGATGATGTGAATAACATGATATTATGTGAAATACTTGGTTAAGATGGTTTTAAATGTGTAAAAATGGATATCAACCAAGGAAGTGAACTAGTGAACAAGTTTGAGACTTTAAATGGTGAAAATTGCATATAGTAATTATACCCAATTTTATGAACTTTAAGGAATAACACCAAAAGTGGATTTTTGGGAAGATTATAATTCTCCGAATCACAAGTTAAATTACTATGAAAATTAGAGTTCGTTTGATATGGATTTCGGTCCTCCGAGTATTTGATACTGGTATGTTAGATACTTGTAAATTAGTTCTAAGGTTGTGTTTTAAGATTTTGAACAATATGTTTGAGGATTATCTATTGTAGAATAATATAATCAACGTGATATTTGTCAAGTTCACTACTTTTGAACTTGACGGTTATTTGCATAAGTTGAGTAAGAAGGTAGTACTTGTGTGTTGTGTAAGTCCAGCTGGCGTCGTCGTTACTAATGTTATGGTGGGACGACTTATAGTCTTTACAAATTAATGTTTGTGATCGCTATAAGTCGCCGTACCAGAGTTCACACACCCCTCTTCTGTTGGCCACAGTTGAGAAATAGACCCCACTGTTGTAGCAATACGCATGACTTTGGCTTGCTATGTTGAACCCGACGGGATTGTGTCGGGGACGTCGATACTACATACACGGGTATCGAGGCACTATTGGTTGTTGGTGTATTGCAGGAGCAACACAAGGATGAAGAAAGAGAAATGATATCCTTTGGTAATGTGGTTTATTTACGAACACTTATGTGAATATCAAGATGCTAATTGAGATGCGTTATTTGTATATCAAGAATGATGATACATGATCAGTTGTGGTATATAAATGCTATTACCATGTTATGTTTCTTACTTGAGTATTATGCCATGTAGTTGCATTTAGTAACTTATTGAGTTTCGACTTATCCCGTTTGTTGTTTATATATTTTTCCTTAGATCCGAACTAGCCCGAAAGTTCACGGTGAGATCGGAAAGGGTTCACGTTAGCTTGAAGGTCGTCTTTGTTTGGTAGCTCGAGAATCTTGTTCCTAGCTAGTTATTTTCTTTTGGTAAGTACGAACGGTTTGTGAAGTTATGTAAACTTTACTATGGGTAGTACTTCTTTGGTGTTGTTTTGTATATTCTTTTGGTAGCCAACGTATGTATGTCGTGCTCGTGTATAGCCTTGTTGTTAAGTCAGTTTCTTTCCCGAGCAAGTTGTAGCTCGTGGTTTATGTTTCATATTCCGACATGTTATGGCTGATGTTGTTGTAGTTGTTTTGTTTCACAAGTTTTAGACTTGTGGTTTTAGTTGTTGGATTCCGGCTGTAGTTTTGCAGAAGACATGTTTGTATTAAATCAGGTTTATAAGTTGTGTTTGTTGTAAGTACGGGCGGTTACGCCACGTGCTTTTCTTATTTGGTTGTGTCATTATGTTGTTTTGGCAACCCGACCTTGGGATTTCGTATAGAGATCTGGGTCGGGGCGTCACATGTTTCGTGTCATAAATGTGGCAAAGTTGTCCACTACGCTAATAGGTGTTGGGTAAAACAAAAAATACAAGAATTAAATATAAGCGAAGATCTTAAAGAAGGATTGTGTCAAATCCTACTAAATCCGGACAAAAGTCATAATAATAGTGAAAGTGAGAGTAATAGTGACAATGAAATAATACACATCAATTCTGATATAGAATCCAGCTCGACAGAATTCGAGGAAGAAAAAGGTTGCACAAGCAACTGTAATAGTGAAGTTGATTATTATAAATCTATTTTAAAAATGAATGGTTTAAGTCTTAATACTCTTACTAAAAGCCAAACATTTATGCTGGATTTAATAGATAAAATTGAAGATTCAGAAGAGAAAAGAAAAGTACTAGGAAAATTCCTTGATAATTTCGAGAGACAGCCAGAGACTAATCCCTTAAAAAAGTCTCAGCTAAATTACATATTAAAAGAAGTTATAAATAGATTTGAAAACCCAGTTTATAAAGAACCAACAATACAAGATCTTAAGCAAGAAGTAAATTTACTCAAAATTGAAATAAGAGAATTAAACAACAAAGTTGATCAAATCCAAAAGGACCAAATCTTATTTAATTTAGAGAAAGTTATTCAACCTATCATTAACATAGGCCAATGTTCTAATACTAATAGTAATGAAAAAGAACAAGTACATCAACTCCTTTCATCCAAATGGAAAGAAGTCTTTCAATCAAAGAATAAGGACAAAAAGAAAGTGGTCCACTCTTCTAGTGCTCAATTTAATAATTGTAGTGCTCAAAATAGTATAAAACAATCCCTATGCTTGGCTGATGAAATAACGTATCAGAAATGGTATGTTAATATAACTTTAGTTATTAATGAAGAATTTAATATACAAACTATCACTTTAATGGATAGTGGAGCAGATATGAACTGCGTAAAAGAAGGTTTAATCCCAACAAAATATTTTTAAAAAATAAAATCTCCAGACAATTTAACTACTGCTGATGGTTCTAAAATGAATATAAATTATAAGTTATCTAATGCTTATATTTGCAATGATGGTATATGTATTAAAGGTACTTTTTTCATGATAAAAAGGTTAACTCAATTCTTAATATTAGGAACACCTTTTTTATCCTTATTACAGCCTATTGATAGAATAGACTCATCAGGTATATATTCTACATTAAATGGAAAACAAATTCTTTTTAAATTCATTACCAATCCTCAAACGAAAACAATAAACGAACTAAAAGAAAATCTTATTTTTAAAGAAAAACAATTAAATTTCCTACAAAAAGAAATAAAAATAAACAATTTAAATAATAATTTACAAAGTCCAAAGATTAAAGAAAAAATAAAAGTTCTAGAAGAAAAAATGAAAAAAGAGATTTGTAATGAATTGCCGACAACTTTTTGGCAAAGAAAGAAACATGTAGTATATTTGCCTTATGAAAAGGATTTTGATGAAAAGAAAATTCCTACAAAGGCTAGACCTATTCAAATGAATAAATAATTATTAGAATATTGTAAAAAAGAAATCCAAGATTTATTAAATAAAAAATTAATTCGAAAGAGCAGCTCTCCTTGGAGTTGTGCAGCTTTTTATGTAAATAAAAATTTTGAAAAAGAAAGAGGAGTTCCAAGATTAGTTATTAATTATAAACCTTTAAATAAAGCTTTAAAATGGATAAGATATCCTATTCCTAATAAAAAAGATTTATTAAACAGATTAAATGAAGCATATATTTATTCAAAATTCGACCTTTAAGTCAGGATATTGGCAGATTCAAATTGCTGAAGAAGATAAGTACAAAACAGTATTTACTGTTCCATTTGGTCATTACGAATGGAATGTCATGCCGTTTGGTCTTAAAAATGCTCCGTCTGAATTTCAGAATATTATGAATGATATATTTTATCCTTATTCAGGATTTATAATCGTTTATGTTAATAATATTCTTTTATTTTCAAAAGATATAGATGAACATTTCAAGCATCTATTAACATCTTTCTATATTACTAAACAAAATAGTCTAGTCATTTTTGAAAGAAAAAGGTAATTATTAGATTCCTTGAAAAGGGAACATTTTTATATGGCCCAAAATGGCTTAGTGATTTCTAAAAGCAGATTAGACATTTCGTAACTATGCTTGGTTTAACAAAAGAATTTGAATTAAATCTTTTATTCCAAAAAGAAAAAGCAATTCTTCAAAAGATCACTGATCTAAGGCAGGAGCCATTTTCTCGGACCCGCTCGATCAGACTAAATAACTGTTTTGGCGAACTACTTCAAGTACAGCAAAGAATTCAATATATTCTTAGCATCATGTAAACATAAAATGATTTGTTTTCAAAACAGGTATATATTGAATATCTTATTTCGAATAAGACCTTCAAAACAATTTTTTTTTACAGAATATTCTCTATTTTAAAAAGAAGATCAAAACAATTTTTAAACAAAGAAACCAAAATTTTCATCAGGTTTCTTAACTCAAAATTTCTTACAGGATTTTCCCCCTTCATGTCAACAAAAGGCCGTAGAGCTCAAAGCTCTTGAGACAAGGGCCGATCTGGCCCAAGCAGAGGAACTTATCATAAAAATGATTATGAGAGACAATATCCTCAATTAGGATCTTCATCGTTTCAAAAGACAGTCAAAAAAGCCTTAATAGAGGGCGAAGAATTCAATCAGAGAATGATTGATAATCCTCTCAAAGAACCGATTATATGCTTAGAGCAATTAGACCTTAAATGGTCTTTAGATCCTTATTATTTAGCATCAAAGTATTTTGAACAAAGATCCCATTTTCCCATTCAGGGAAAAAAGAGTAGAGAAATCTATGAAATAATTCTTAAAGAAATAAGATCAATTTATTTTGATCATACATTTAAAACAGCTGCTCAAAGCACCTACGCATTTTCAGATGCAACAATTCTTAAAGACTGGGAGACACTAAGAGAAGTCGCTCAAAGCACATATGCTTTTTCAAAAGCCAAAATACTTAAAGTACTCTCAGTATCAGAATTAAGTACTCTCAGTATCAGATTGGGGAACCAATCCAAACCAACTGAGACATTATTTTGCTAATCCCGAGCAACAATTTTACTACAATTATTGGGATTATATTGATGCATGGCTTAGAGCATTTCTTTATCAAAATTCTCAAAGAAAACATACTTGGTTTTTCCAGTTTGACCAAGAATTCTTAAATGAAGAAATACCCAATTGGTTCTTTTTCAATTGGGAAAAGATTGGCCCAAAAAGGGAATATTTACCAGAAGACCTAAAAGGATTATTTGACGATTATTGTCATCTTCACCCTAAATACAGGGATGAATTTCTTTATTATTCAAACCCTTTGGAAAAGTTGGAACGCCAAAGCTTAATTAGCAAAGCGTTACTTTCATTCTTATCCCAATACAAACTCCCTTGGATCTGGACATGGTCTTATGACTGTGGTTATGATCACTTTCATCTTCCTTGCCTAATTAGAACTTATTCTTTTAAATGGTAGAATAAATTCGATATCACCGAAATTCTTAAAGAAATTGTTGAGACCTGTTCTTATTTTAAAGAAGAGCTTATAGCACAGAAAAGAAAAAAGAAAATGGATTCAAACAATCCTATAGAAATAATTCTTAAAGATAATCCTGGTATTACTCGGGAAAAACTAAATGAATGTCTTAAAGAAAAATTGGCCGACTTTATCAATGAAGTTCTCGAAGAAGAAAAAACCAACTCAAAGACGTCTACTCAAAGCATGGACGATAATGAAGATATGGAAGGAATAACCCCATACTCTCAAGCTACAAAGTGAATTAGAAAAATGAAGACAACTCCATAATCAAGGAAGAAAATAAACGGACAAATTCTCCTCAATAGAAAAGCCAAGAAAAGAAGAAAAAAGACGAACAGACAAGACCTCAATCAGAGACTCTAGAAGTATAGCAGCCTCAATCAGCAACGAAATGGCCCATACAAGGAAAAGAAAGGAAGCCATTATACGCATAAAGTAATAACTCTAAAACAAAGGAAAGGACGACATGAAAGTCGCCCACTCAGTCACTTCCCATTATTTCTCCCACTAATCGCTTATGTGGCCGACAAGGACAAAGACTCTCCATTATTCCTAAAAAGGACAAAGAAAAACGGAAAGAAAAGTTAAAAAAGTCAAAAGTTGCCAGCACTCTTGTCTCCCACTAATTAAAGACAGGCACTCACGGACGCGCATTAACGGACTTAAAGATACTTGGAATCCGAATCTCTAATCCTATAAATGGAATGGAAGGCTAAGCCCCAAGACAGGCTTCAAGAAAAAAAACTCTCTCTCTCTTGGCTCATGTGTTGAGCACCACTCTCTTTGTAATATATTTCTTCAGTTTTTATATTTAGTTTTTAAGTTGAAGACGACTTAAAGTTGTAAGTCTTATTTTTTTTTTTTTTTTATCTTTCGTACATATTTTTATGTTTAAATAAATAAAAGTTTTATTTCTTAAAAATCTTATTCTTCTTAATCAAATTCTTATTCATTTAAATTCATTATATTCGTTAAATTTTGTTATTTCTCTAACTTGGGTTAACTTTTGTAGAAAAAAGAAGATTAAGGCAAAGAAGTCAAGCTGCCAGAACACTCTTGTCTCCCACTAATTAAAGGTATTCACGGGAGCACTCAAGGATGCGCACTCACGGACTCAAAGAAATTCGTATCTCTAATACTATAAATGGAATGGAAGGCAAAGCCTCAAGACAGGCTTCAGGAAAAAAAAACTCTCTCTCTCTCTCTCTCTTGGCTCATGTGTTGAGCACCACTCTCTTTGTAATATATTTCTTCAGTTTTTATATTTAGTTTTTAAGTTGAAGATGACTTAAAGTTGTAAGTCTTCTTTTCTTTTTTATCTTTTGTACATATTTTTATGTTTGAATAAATAAAAGTTTTATTTCTTAAAAATCTTATTCTTCTTAATCAAATTCTTATTCATTTAAATTCATTATATTCATTAAATTTTGTTATTTCTCTAACCTGGGTTAAGTTTTGAATATATATATATATATATGTATGTTATATATATATTATATACACACACACACACACACACACATATATATATATGTATGTATATATATATATGTAAAATTGTTCCTACAAACAATTTTATTTCAAGTAACACAGAGCTACAACAACAGCTTCATTAGATTAGTTAGAGTCATTTTGTTAAGAAGCAAAATCTCCCTTGTGTATTGTGTAAAGTGTCCTAGTTGGAGACTAATAGAGAAAGTCGAGGACTTTTCTGTCTATAATTCATGTAATTGAGAGAAATATAGTGGATTATTGCCTTATAGAGCCAGAGGGATGTTAGCGGTTGATGTAGGATAAGAGATCTGAACTACCTTAAAATACTTGTGTCAAGTTTCTCTATCCCCTGACTCTTTATTTACTGCCTTCTTGATAATTGAAGGAATTACTTAGGTCGATGCTGGTGAAGAAGTCAAATCCATCTTTTCATCCCTGTCCCACAGTTCCTCGAAGATCTATCCCGATGTGGGTCTATCAGACCGACACAGACCCATTCTTCCTTTCTGCGCGCTTTTGACTATTACTGAGATGGTTGTGTACAATATTAGCTTTAGGCTAAATGGAAGATCAAAACAGACGCTCCACCCTTGAACTTCTTTCTTCTTCCTACGTACCTATAGACACCAGGAGATAGAGTATAAAGGAGGTAGCAAAGCCAAGTAAGCTCTCCCACTGCCCATTTGGTCCTGTTTACATATTCTTCTGATCAAACAATCATCAAACTGTTTATTGGCTGCAATTAATCATCATAGTACTACACACACAAGATAATATTATAACTTGTCTTGAGATGATTGTTTCAATCTAATTCCGCTGTGCAAAACTTTGTTTAACAATCTTAACTGCTTTAACCAATCTTGATTGTTTATCATTCTATCGAAAACAACTATCCTTATTTTTAGAGTTGATCAAACTTGGTGATCATTGTAAAGTGTGTTATTATATTAAGATATTTGATTAAGTACTTTCAATTGATATCAAAGCTGAGATGTTATTAAGCTTAATAATATTCATTTAAAACCTTGTCCTCACAGTTGGTGTGATATTCCATGTTGGGTAGAAGTGGGGCTTGTATGTGCTTTATAAGTGGTCACCCACAACAACTAGGCACCAACCTTTCATGGACTTTTAGGTAGCCTGTGGTAGGCCTAGTTGATCAAGGTGCTTAGTGGGCCAGTGCGTGGGGGATGCGTAGCGGACCAAGCTTCGGGCTCAGGTCGTTACAAATAGTATTAGAGCGGGTCCCGACCAGAAATGTGTTGAACACATCGCCCGGGGTGCCGATCCTTTGGGCCTTGACGAGGGTGTCAATGATTTAAGTAGGGAAGATTGTGATATTTCACATAGGGTAGATGTGGGGCTAGTATGTACCTTATAAGTGGCTACCCACTACCACTAGGCACCAACCTTCCATGGACTTTTGGGTGGCTTGTGGTAGGCCTAGTTGACCCAGGTACTTAGTGGGCCAGTGCGTGGGCCATGCTCCAGTATCGGGTCATTACAATTTGGTATCAGAACTTAACTGTTTATAGTAAGGTGTGTTATAATAACTCTTGCATTCTTGGGATTGCCCGATTTCTAAGATACTTGTTGACCGATAATAAACCAAATAAAAACCTGTGTAATATGTGTTTTTAGAATACTGGCTATTTCATATAAATTCACACACACACACACACACACACATATATATATATATAATATAATATCTAATCTTAGACATTAAAACAAAATCTATATCACTTTGAATCATTTTAATCGGGCGAACGAAAGAGAAAACCCTTAAAACTAGTTAGGGAAAGTAAAATAGCACTTAAGAAATTCATAACCCCAAGAATTGTCACGATAGTGATAATCTAAGAAATATGATTGGATGTTATATTCGTTTCTAAAGTCATACTCTATTCATATATCATCTAAAAATAAATCCATAACATTTTGAATTATTTCGATTAGGCAAAAAACGAGCAATTATTTTCTAAAAATCGGCGGGGTAGTGAGTAAAATGTACATCATAAATTAATTTGAACCCCTGTATTTTAAAGCAAGAAGTTTGAGGAATATAGTAAGTGTTTGTGCATTTTTCCTCTCTAAAAATCACTTGACGATGAAGCATCTAACGACATCCGTTTTTGGGATCACTCGTGCAAAATGTCATACTTAGACCAACACATGCAAAGTCGAGTGACAGAAAGCACAATGACTAATGGTGTTTTTTTTTTTTGAAACAAGTCAAGTTTAAATCGGGGTTGTCCACGATTCAGTTCGACCAGTGTTTTGAAACAAAAAAAATAATAAAAAAAGAACTCGAATCAGTATCAATACTCCGATTTTTTAAAAATTCAGAGGTAGAACCAAAACAAGATGTATGATAACCAATACTTTGGTCTCAGTTCTATTAGTCCGGTCCAGCAGATTTTTCGGTTCTGAGCCCTTCCAATTTTTTGAGTCATCACCTTCTTTTAATCTTGGTACTATTAACGCCTTCGCTATTAATTTCGGTACTACGTATCATGGGTAGTTTTAATTTAGAATTAAAAATGTTAGTCCTGTGTATTCTTAGTGAGATCGCTAATAATACCACCCGCTCCCTTGGTATAACTAGCAAGGGATAAGGTCATTATCCGGATAATACGTGCTAATAGTCCAGGCAGTCTATTGCGTACCAAATATCTGAAAATTTGACTTGTTAATTCTATCTAGCCTTAATCTTGATTACAAAATGACTCTATTAGCACCATATATATATATATATATATATATATATGGTGCTATATATATATATATATATATATATATAAAATTTGGTGAGGAGACCTATGATTGTGATTCTTGGGTGTTAGCTTATAACTATACCTATTAATAATAGATTTTTTAATAGGTATTACTCTTTTTCTAATTATAATATGAGAAGAACTTTGAACAAAATATATAATGTTGTCAATGAGATTTGAATATACACCTTTAACCAACTCAACTAATTATATTATATGCAAGGATTTTAAAAAAATATTAAATTATTCTATAAATTATTTTATAATATAAATCAACCAATTTTTATTTTTATAAATGTTATTCTCTCCATGTCAAATTATGGGTCCCATATTCTTATTTAAGATGTCCTAAAATAATGTCTATAATATGTGATACATATCAACAAAAATCTAAAGAGTTATACTAAATACTGCACCCTTTTAAAATAAATGACTTAATTGCCCTTCCATCCTATTTAATAAAATAAAAGGCTATTTAATAAAAAAAAAAAAAAAAAGAAATAGAGAAGCCGAGCTGTGTAAAGACAGAAAGAAAGAAATTAAAGGCGGCTGAAGTAGGCAGACAAAAGAGAGACGGGAAGGAAGAAAGGAAGATTTTTGTGAAAGGTATCTATAATACAATACAAGGGGTTTATACGTGTGCAATTGACTCAGGACAACTACTGACTAGGATTTACCCCTCTACTAAAATCCTACTACCAAGATTCATTCCCAGTTTCACATGGGTGAGCATCGGTTATTTTTTCTTTCCTACTCTGCGTCTCCTTCCTAGCTCCTCTTTCCTGCGATCCACCCATGGCCGCCGGTCTTCCTAACTCTTCTCTCTCCAATCCGAGAAAACCCATGTCTTCCTTCCCTCAGATCCACTATATCAAAACCTTGAACCTCTCTTCACAGCCCCTCAGATCCACTATATCAGCCATCACCGCAAATTATCCTCTACGGCCTCTTTCTCTTTTCCTTCTCTCCCTCCTTAGCCGAAATCGCTGACTTTGAGCTCGAAAATGGCTTTTCCATTCTTCAATCCATGGTTTGGCAACTTCAAACAAACAACCAGACCCATAAACCTTTTTTCAGGCGAACCCACTTCGGGAATTTATCAAATCACAATCTGAAGGCTTGGTGTAAGCAATTGTGGATGCTGTTGTTTCTGGCTAAGTTTCAAATACAAAACAGAGCAATGGTTAATTAGCTTTCTGGGATTGCCTTCTTAAGGTTTGGACAAGTTTCAATCTTTTTACTTTGATGCTTATAAGTATAATTTTAGTGTTAGCAGTCTTTGTATTAACGTAGTGCTTGGATTTGAGTCGATGGAATTGAAAATTGGAGCTCATATAGCTCACATATAAGCTTCCTTTGCTTGAATTCTAATTTTAAGGCATGGATTATATGCTCTCGAACCTAGCATATAAAAATTGGGAACTACTCAAGTACTACTGCAAACAATAATAATTCTTTGCTATGCCATATATCAAAATGAGTTCTTAGGTGCAATGATGAAGAGCCTATATGTTGAAAGCTTTTGAATTGGTAACTATTCCCAATGCAGGGCACTTCTGGGCATTTATTTATTAATTTTTTTTTCACTTTTGTTGTTGTTTTGGTATTTTTTTAAAAATTGGTTTGTATATTGGTTATGGTTACAGTTTTAAACACAACAGACTTCGATCCTGCGCTTCAAAGTTGATGACTTCTGCCGATTTATCTCTATCCAAGTCAGGTTGTCCCTTTCAATCGAATATCTGCAAAGGGGTTTTTTTTTCTTAATTTCTGAAATTATCACAAGCTCGAGATTTTCTTTGAATTTTGATTTGTATTTATTTGTTGTGTTATATTCTAATTGATTGCTACCATCATTGGTTCTCTCTATTACTTTCAGATTGCCTTCTTTAACCGAGTCTATTATGTGGAATATGAAATGATTTTTGATTTTAGGGTTCCATGTTATGTGTATTGGGTATTATATAATACCTATAATCTTTCCCCTAGGGACTTCTTCAATTAACAGTAGCAAAATACTTTTGTTAATGGCCAAGGAAGGTAAAAAGTCTCTCTCTCTCTCTAATGACTGAAGGAGGTAAAAAGTCCCCCCCGGTCTTTCTCTTTTCAATTTCATCACAACTCCTCAAACAGTGGCAATGGCAGCAAGAACAACGCTGTTACCAAGGCGAAACACACCTGTAAGAGTGTTCAACGTGACTCTCCTCCCCAACGTAGCTTCATCTACCAGTGTGTCACCAGGTTATTAATTTATTACTGATATTAAACGTTTAAATTAGTTTAATCTCATCCATTTTTTTGGAGGGTTTAATTAATTTATTCTTACTTGGGTGTTTATGATGATCCGTTTCAGGCATAGATGGACGAGTCGTTATGAAGCTCATTTGTGGGATAAGAACTGCTGGAATGAATCACAGAACAAGAAAGGAAGACAAGGTGCAATTTCTTTGCTTTAATTTTTGTTTACTATTTAATTTTTTTCTAACATTAATTATTGATTAATTTTTTTTTTTGGGTTTTTCTTTTCTTTTGATAATGGGAAGATTAATTCGGAATGCAGTGTATTTAATTTGATATCATTAAAGGATTTTTTTTTTTACCAAATCATTAAAGGATACTTAAAAAATGTATAGAAACAAAAATACATATATTGACCACTAATAAAAAATACTTATTCTGAAATAAAAATATTATAATAAATGAACATCAATTTGGATATATTAACAATACTTAATTTTGATCAAACATTAAGTCAACAAATGTGTATATTTAATAACAATAATTATTTTTAAATTTTTTTAAAAAATATATCAATTAATATTAAAATTAAATTAAACCCATACAAAGTACGAGCTCCATAACTAGTTAGCTGTATAATAAAGCTCACAATATGGATCGCTACGACCCACTCATGAAGTCGTACGACCATAAGAAAAAACATTTTATTTTCTATTCCCTTTCATCACGTGCATCACGTGCTTTTAGTAGATGGATAACGATCCGGAAATCTCACACTAAGGAACTGTTTGTCTTAACTTAAGCCAAAATCAAACTTTCAATCACCAACTTGCAAGGTTTGTGAGGTTACCAAACACGTCCTTAAAAACATTCTTACTTGGTCAAACTATTGCCTAGACTCCAGCTAAGCCAAACCCAAAAGCATTAAATATTTAATGAACCACGAAAAAGCGCTTGCCAATTTAGACCTTTGTTAGTCTACAAAATCCACTCAAACTCCTTTATATTTTCCTACTAATGCTTTTGGGAAAGAAAAACATTTTCACACTCTTTGTTCCAATGGTCATAGGAAACTGGCGCAGCACACACAGCAGAAGTGTACGATTCGCCTGGCGGGGTTACGACGAGCTTGAGCCGGTGAACACGACGACGACGTGCACTCGGGACTCGTCGAATAGGATGCCAAAGTGGAAAATGCTGTGGAGGAAGTTCCAAAGAGAGAACAAGAAGATGTTTGAATCATCGTCGTCATCAAAAGTGCACGGTGCTCCTTATTACGATGAATACACTTATTCGCAGAATTTCGATCAAGGGTTGGAATGGAATGAGCCCGATTCACTCTCTCGATCTTTTTCTGTTCGGTTTGCTAGATCTTCCACAACATTGCTTACAAAGAGTGATGTATTTGAACGATGGAGAGAATTTTGATGTGTTCATGTGAAGTTTTTTCATCCATTTCGTATTGTGTTCTCCTTGTGTGTTTGTAAATGGGATTTTACTTGGAGCTATGCAAGTTGTTTTGATAGACATAACCATATTTGCTAAAATATGCTAGCAACTATTCTTTGCCATATATATGATTAATTACAGTTCCTGTTATGGACAATGCCAATTTCACGACAAAGAAGCACAGTCCAGTCAGGGCGTTCCTAGCATTTTATAGGCCCGGAGCAATGTTAAAAAAAGGGGCTCTTATTTAATTATTAAATTTAATATTCATACAAAAGTGACTCAAGTTATAACATACTAAAGAAAGCCCTTATATAATTACCAATTCAATATCCATACATAAGTGACTCAAGTCATAACATACTCAAATAAATACTAAGACTACATTTTTTGTTCAACTGTGTACCTAGCATTCAAACAAAATCAAACAAATATTAATCTCATGTTTTTTTTTTTCTTCAATTTAATATGTTAGAGAGACAAATAATTTTCGCTATTAGTATTGAAGATACCAAAATATTTCACCACCACGTGACACGTAGGACCCATAATACGCTGACCAGGAGCCCAGGCTACTCTTCATATTCCCAAGCTCGAGCGAAAGTCCAGGTATCATACTGCGCGATCTAATCCCGAGTTTCCCCATGAACTCAAGTCATCATGACAGGTCTTAGTCCCCGAGCTCGGGCCACCCGCCGATTCACTCGCTCCTTAAACGCCTTGTCTCGCGGAAGCCAAATCCCGGACTGCTTGACTTTTACCTCGGTGACCGTTTACCCCAGGAGCAGCTGAATGTCAATGGTTGCGGCAGTAATTAAAGCCTACCTACTACTACGTCATCCCACTATCAAGCTTCGCATTGGTCAGTAAATAATTTACTTTCTAAGTAAAGCTGCATTTGGAAGATCAGCACAGCTCCCAAAGGAGATCTATCTTCTACATCAATGATAATCACTTTTCCTTAAATGCTCATCAATGCAAATAACGGCGGCCATAAATATGAATATTCCTGCCTATCTTAAGCTGACATCTGGCAGACCCACTTGCCTTAAACCAGTATTCCTCCGGTATAAATACAAGGTCATTTTCTTCATTTATGGCCTAAGTTCTATAAAATAACTTTCAACTACCAAATCTCCTAGAGCCTTCAGTGCATTTACTCCCAAGAGTAACTTGACTTCTTACCGGAGACCATAATACCACATACACTGATTCTCTCATTGGAGGGCTTTTGCTGGACCACGTTCAGCTCCCTAACGATGCTTTCTTTGACATCTCAGGTATCTACCGGAGGGCAGGTTCCCTTTACACTTGTGCCTATTGAGATTCGGGGCATCCTACCATTCAACTAGCTGCATACGTGGACTTGACACGATCACTTGAACAGTTTTTGGCGTGATCAAGTACAATTTCAATAATGAGTGTCTACTGAGCTGAATTCAAGTTTGGGAAAACATAATTCAAAATTCAAAATTTGACAAATAAGCAAAGTGTCAAAATCAATGTCACTTTAAATTTTCAAACACAAAAAAAAAAAAAAAATTGTAAAAACAAGAACAACACACACACAGTCACAACTCACACACACAAACTCACCTTTACAACTTTAATATGATAAAGTCTTCTACTTCTCTAAAGTCTAAACTCTAAAGCATTAATACCATTCACCATTAAAATTTAGAGCCATTTTCAGACCTAAAATTGAAAATTGCAAGAAATCAAATTCAAAATGGCAAAACCCACACAATAAAAATCGAAACTTTTCCTAAAAATAAATAAAATTAAAACTCTTACAAGTAGTAAAATCTTATTACTAATTGCGAAAGATTCAAACTTAATGAACTATAGATCTAAAATGGTTTGCCAATATTTTTTCTTCAATCTTGGTGAGTTATTGAGTTGAATTCACTTTGGCCTTTGGGTTTGCACTTTGTCGATTTGGGCCACAGTTTGGCTGGACAGGTTAGTAATGTAGTATTTTTGTTTCACCTATATATATATACTAATAAGGAAAAATTGCGGGCCAGTACCTTTTGTGAAATATTCAACCGCTTAAGTCCACTATATTTCTTTTTATTCGCTTAAGTCCCTTTTAAGTTTTAAATAAATTAGTTCTTTATTCCAAACTGTCCCCGTATCAATATATTACGCTTTTAAATGTATTTTGTGCATCGTCATGTATATGAAATATGCATCGTCAATGTATTTTGTGATTTTTGTGTTAAAAAATATGCATCGTTTGCCACGTTAAGTATAAAGTATGTATAGTCAATGTAATTTTTATTTTAAGAAATGTGCATTGTCAAGTATATTGTTGTGCATCATCAAGTATAACTGTACTGTTGTCCAGTTTTTTGTTTGTGTGTAAGAAATGTGCATCATCAAGTATAATTTTGTGCATTGTCAATTATAACAGTACTATTTTCATTATAATTTGTGCATCGTGAATAGGGTTATTATGTGCATCGTCAAATGTACTAACTGTAAATTTATGTTTTGTTCCTAAACTGCCCCTGTAACAATCTATCACGTATTTTTAGTTGTGCGATTTCCTTGATTTACTCCTTTTAATCCCGTATTTATCTCCATTGCGATTTTTGACTAAAATTATCATTCATATCAACTTGAAGAAACTTAAAAAATACCAAAACAATTCAACATCGAATTCATTTTGAAATCGAAATCAATGGATTCAACAAACTAAACTGCTGTCATGTTGTTGCTGAAATTCAGTGGAGATACTATTATTTCTACAACTTTAGAGAATTTTGGTTTATCTGAGTTGATCGAATGCATCATAGGTAAATATTCTAATTTTCAATCGGATAACTGTACTCTGAAACACATTGTAGGATCACATAATAATTGTTGTTTAACCACGAAGAAGATTTTAAAAACATGTTGACATAGGCCAAAATTTTATCAGTTTCTATTATCATTGTTGATGTGTTTGAAACTGATGCTGGTTTGAGTTAGGAGATTAATAAAGAAGGAAATTATGGAGATGAGATCGCAGAGGACGATGCAATTGTTTATGAAGATGACGATGCAAAAAACTTGTATTGCGATGCACAAAACCTTGACAAAGGTAAAGGAAAAGCTGTGCATCGTGAGGAGTACAGCGATAGAAGTTGTACCAATTCTTCAAGTTCTGAAAGTGATGTTGAAAGTGCCCCAACATACGACATATATCCTGTTCAAACAAGAAAGGAACTCTTGAATTCTGGTTGGGCAAATCTTATTACTGGTGTTGGTCAAATATTTAAAGGTGGAATGGAAGATTTTCGCACACAACTTATAAAATATTCATTCAAGATTGGTTTTGAATTCATTTACATTAAGAACAACAAAAATAGGAATATCGTTGCATGTGGGAAGAAATATAATGATGATTGTATTTGGTTCATCAAGGCATCTTCAAATGTTGATGAATTAGTATCCATATACAAGTGCAACCTTTCACACAGTTGTCATTTGACAATTGTTGACGATAATAACTCGAAAAGGATGGGCTGTGGTATCATTGGGCAGTTGATTCTTGACCATGTTCGCAGTTGACCAAGCTATTCGCCGAAGAATTTAATTGATCACATGAGGACTAATTATGTCATTGAGATAACATACAACAAGGCATGGAGGAGCGTAGAGAAGGCTCGAAAGAAGCTATTTGGTTCTTACGAAGAATCTTTCCAGGAGCTGCAGTAGTACGTTAAAGCCTTGCATAAGAGTAATCCTGGTAGATTCGTTGTTTTAAAATCAGACAATGATACGAATCGGTTCAGTAGTTTGTTCATTTCATTTCAGGTATGCGTAGATGGTTTCAACTACTGCCGTCCTATATTGTTCATAGATGGGACAATTATGAAATCTCGATTCAATGGCACCCTTTTGTCTGCCACGACCAATGATGGAAATCAAGGTAAGTTTATTTGTTCTACATTTTTTCCTCTTGTGTTCAACATTATTTTGATTGATATCATAGGCTGATCATGTTTTTTATGCCCTGTTTGTACTTGTACTTAATAAGAGATACATTCAGTACATTATTGTGCATCAGAAAAGAAAGTCATGCGTCACGATGCACAAAATCAGTACTTTTGTAGTATACTTTTGTGCATCGCGATGAACACTGGTATGCATCGTAAATCTGTTGTTGTCAATTAAATATTGTTCATATGGTGCAGGTCTATTCCCGTTTGCATTTGCTGTTATAAGTTTTGAAATAGGGATAATTGGGCTTGGTTTTTGTCTAAGATAAAAGGAGCAATTGATCGTGAAGTGCTGTTTGTATCCGATCGTAATTTTGGTTTAATGGAAGAAATACGTGACGTGTTTGGGAGTTTCAAGTATTTCTTTTGCTTGATGCATCTTTATCGGAACTTCAAAGAAATGTTTACCGGTAAACGTTATTCCAACATGTTCCGCAGCAGCTTGTGTTCAAGACTCAAGGACTGTGCGTATGCCCCCAACATTAGACTGTTTAATGAGAAAATTGAGATATTCAAAAAAGAAGGGGGACAGCTTTCCTGTGATTTCTTGACTACCATTCCATACAAGAAGTTGCGATTGCATATTGCCACGAGAATAGGTATGCCGAAATGACCTCAAATGCCGCTGAATCGTTCAATAATTAAATTTTAGAGGCTCGCGGTCTTCCCATCACTCACATGGTGGATTGTATAAGACCAAAAATAATGAAATGATTTAGTGAGAGACTTGGGAATGGAAAGAGATGGAATAAATTATTATGTAAGAAGATGGATACAAAGTGGAAGGACTACCTTAATATTAGGATCACGTGGCAGATTTGCATGGCACCCAACTCAATATATGAGATTTTATTCGATCCAAGTGTTCAGGTTGACTCGGGGAAGCAGACATGTTCATGCTTTCAGTGGCAAATTCAAGGATTCCCGTGTTGCCATGCAGCCATTGTGATTGTTAGATCCGGGAAAAATATCAATGATATGATTGATAACTACTTCTTAACAAGCAATTACATCAAGTGTTACGATGGAAGCTTGATGCCAATTGCAACTACGGAAAGGTATGAGCTTCAGAATTCTTGCGAGGGTGAGACCATTTTACCTATTATAATGAAGAGATTACCCGGACGTCCCAAGAAGACAAGGATCCCATAAAATGGTGAATCAACAAAAAAAAGAAGAAGAAAATGACATGTAGTAGATGTCACAAACTTTGTAACCATAACTCTAGGTCATGTAGAGAGGCTATACAAATTTGATTTTTGTTATGTTGTAATTTTTTGAAGTTCATTTGTATATATACAAGGTTGATTTTTTGTAATGTTGATTTGTGCATCGTCAATATATTTTGTGATTTTTGTGTTAAGAAATGTGCGTTGTCAGTGTAAAATGTGCATCGCCAATGTAATTTTGTGAATTTGTGTTAAGAAACGTGCATCGTCAATTATAATTTTGTGTATCGTCAATTATAACAGAACTACTTTCAGTATAATTTGTATTAAGAAATTGCATCATCAATGTAATTTTATGCATCATCAATTATAACAGTACTATTTCAGTATATTTTGTGTTAAGAAATGTGCATCGTCAAGTATAATTTTGTGCATTGTCAATTATAACAGTATTATGGTCAGTATAATATGTACATCGTGAAGTGCTTTAAGTGTAAATTGTGCATCGTCAATTATAACAATACCTTTTTCAATATTATTTTGTGTTAGAAAATGTGCATAGTCAAGTATAATAATAATATTATTTTCAGTATAATATTTACATCATGAAGTGTTGTTTTATGCATTGTCAACTATAATAATTGTAATTTTTATTAATTCCTATTGTTATTACAAAAGTTATCAAGAATACAATCCATCTCTAATACTAAAAGAAGTGCATTCCCTTAACATTGGCCATGGAAAAAAATTGAACACTACTCCCACCGGCCATAGAGCTAACAATTAGTTTTGTAAAAGAACATGACATCCTTCACATTATCCCTAATCCTTAAATGCAGAGCTAACGATTAGCTTTCTACTTAGCAATAGAACATGTCATCCTTAACATTATCCCTGATTCTTAAATATAGCCAAATGCGCGTAGTAAGCAGGCGGAATTGCAAAAGCCATCAACACAAATGTGAAATTAAAGTTGGCGTAAACAAGGTCCACAAAATAATCAGAATGGAAAGTAATTTGTTTACAAACTTAAAGGATTGTAGCTAGGGTAGACCAAAATAATCCAGAAAATAAAGTAAAACAAAAACTTGTAAAATAATGAAACTCTAATGAACTGACCAATGAGCTCAATGGACTAAACACATCGGAGAGCACATAGAGATAAATGGAAGTGGAATAATAAAAACAAGTAATTGAAAGAAGTACGAAATTAACATAGAGATGTAAACATCTAATCAACAAGTAATAACTTGTTGATTTGCCAATATGGCGAAACTTTCACTAGGTAAAAAACTTGTAGTTAATACAAATACGAAAATCTATCAATTAGTGAAAATCATATGAAAAGCTCTATATGAAGCTGATGTATACATCTTAGAATAGTTCACCCAAAAATACAAAAAATATAACTATATGCTCTAATAAACAGAAGATGAGTGAAAACAAAAGCACTGTGCTGGAAACAGGATGAATGAGTCCTCGGATGAAGGGTTCATTGATGAGCTCATACGTAAAGCAGCAGCAGTCTTTAAAACGATCTCTCTCTCTCTAAGGTCTATGTGTATATTCTTTATATTCTAGTACTTCGTAAGTCTTCAAGCCTGAGTCCTCCACTATATATAGGCTTGGAAGAAGATCTACAAACCTTGTACAATAAGAAAACAAATTGTCATAAAAAGGTTAATAGGTTAGTGCAATAAACAAGGACTTAACTTGAGGAATAAATAGACTTACCTTAAGACAAGGATTCCTACCAAGATTATACCTAGGCAGCCGTGACTTTCATATAAGCAATACGACACATTTACGGCTTAAAACACACAATGTATAAACCCTAAGTATTAAATAATTTCATAAACTTCATAAACCCTAAAATTATTATATCTCCCAAAAAATATCCTTTCTTTAAAAGGATTAAAACATATAAATAATTAATTAACAATTAGTAAAACTAAAAAAGACAAAACCAATAATTAATTAAACTAAACAATTTAAATAAACATAATCTTAATAAACCAATATACAACAATCTCCCCCTTTTTGCCTTTCTAGACAAAAAATTACAAAATGATAATGATATCAGTTAAGTATATAAACACTCTCAAGATTCAAGTCCCCCTAAATTCAAATACCATAGAAGATTTTAATTTTAAGTTTTCAAAACAGAATATTGACACATGTACATATCAAATTTATGAGCACTTAAAAACAGATAAAAACATTTCGATATATCATAGACTCCCTCTCAGTTAAAAATCCCAAGAAATATTTAAGTTAAAAAAACCTGAGTCATCCTCATAATAAAGCAACGCTCCCCCTTAATTAGAGATTTACTAGTCATGTAGATAGCTTAACCCAAACACCATAACGTGATCCAAAAGTGATCATATTCGAAGGAAGCATCAAACAAACAAATCCAACAATATCTTGTACCCTTAGTTTTAACAAAACGTCACAAAAATAAAGTTGTTTTCAAGTGAGTAGAGTAAAGTTGGTGTTTTTGTTAAGCATCTTCAGCAGCTTCATTTCCATCAGTAGCAGTGTCATCTCCTCCAGCAACAACGTCATCACCATCTCCAACCTCTTCTGTATCATTAACATCTCCCCCTTTGTTTTGGCCAAAAAAATAGAAGCTTGGTGTGAGCGCCCCGATCCGCAGATCGTTTCCTCAGGCTTTTTCACTCTCGTCTTGTGGTTTTCCTCTATTTGATTTTATGGTTTGATAAACATGAAAAACATGTTTATCTTTAAAAACAGAGTCGCCGCTCTTGTTTATAAGTAAACGGGAGAAAAATTTTAGATTATGGGTTCGGGGGCCAAGTTACAATTTGGGAAGGTTTTACGCACCCAATTCGCCCTTTCGGTCTCTACAAATTTGCATGCTCGTATTTAATTATTGCAAGTTTGTTTATTTACAGAATATATATTACATGTATTTACAATGTACTAAAATAATTACATACATTTATTATATCTATTTACATATCTAAACTAACGAACAAAAAGGGTTACCTTCTGTCGTTTTATAGAAATCGGGCCAAGTTCTAGGCCGTTGTATTATACCGGATCAAGCTAGCTTGTAGCCTGACCATTGTGCTTCCACTGCTACCAATCAAGGAAAGGAAGACTTACGTTTTGTGTGTGTTTTGAGATAGAGTCAATACTCTTTTACTCTTTTATTCCTCAAAAAGAGGCTTGATAGAGAGAGAGATGTTGTGTGTTTGTGTGTGTCTCAGGGAGAAGAGTGATGGTGATTGTGTTGTTGAGGGAGTTTTACCTTTTTTGAAAGAGAGCTGAGAGCCTCTTTATATAGGTGGCCTGGGAGAGGAAACTTTCGGGGGCAAGTTTGGAGGAAGCTTCATTTTGCCTTCAAAGTCTTCAGCTGTCGACGGCTAAGCTTTGAGGACAAAAGCTTGGTTTGGTGCGCGGCGCACCTGGCATGGTGTCTGTGCACCAAACTCTGTTTGGGTGTATCAGCGCACTAGAAATAACTTCAACGCACCAAACCCTGTTTTTGGCTTTTCCAAGCTTTGTGTCTTGCACTTTGGCCCTTCTAAGCTATATATCTTCAGTATAGACCCTTAATGTTGATCTAACGGAAGGTTGTTTGTGTGTCAGACGTCGTTAGTCCTGTTGTATCTTCGAGTTTGACCCTTGATGTTGATATAACTGAAGTTCATTGTATTTGTTGGACATTGGCGGTCCGTTGTGTATGTCGTTTCCTGAAATAATCACAGGAACATGTGTTAGTCTATTTGTAAATAAACATTTGTTTAGTGGACAATTCGTATAATCTAGGTATACGAATTCTGGGTGTCTACACTTGGACATCAACTTCAGCCCTTTGTAGTATTTACACTTGAGCCAAATGATTGCCCATCTGCTGTTGGATAAGAAACAATTGATCCTGCAGAATAGTGGTGGCCATGATAGTTGATGTAGAGGTGTTGGGAACGCCAGATGTGCCTACATTGGGGGCTTCATTGAAGACTTCATTACGAAAAGTCTGTAGGGGATCTTCAGGGCTTGTAGCAACATGAGATTCAGGCTGTGATGAAGCAACATGAAATGGATATACAAGAGGGAGATCCACTACCCTCAAAGTCGATCTGAGTATCAGCTTGGAGAGGTGACAGAATTTTGGAGGTTGGGTATGCCTATCATGGGGATCAATTTGAACACCTTGCTCAACCCAGATTTGATGGATAAGACTGGGAAATGTGAGGGATCTTTTATGGGAGTTGGAAGTGGCAAATTATGCAATTTCTTTGAAGATAAAATTTCCAAGGTTGAATGGTAAACCTTTCCTAATACAGTATAGCAGTCTAGCATGATCCTCGGTTACCACAACACAATTTCCAATGGGAATCCAATTTTCAGTGCAAATTTTATGAAGAAAGCTATACAAAGAGGACAATATGGAGAAGTACAGATGAGAGGTGTACACAGGAATTCTTCCTTTAGCCAATTCTATGGTAATGGTATCCAGATTTGGGAGGTTTTCAGTTTCAGGGACATCTAGAGTTTAAAGGAATTCATTTATGACTAAGGGAGAAAATTTTGTGATGTTTCTCCTAAAATATGTACGACCAAAATTTGGAGAGCCCAGGTTCATGATATATGTAGGTAGGTTTGCATAGAATTCAAAGACAAGGTCCCTAGCATATGGTAAAACAAACTGGACAGACATTAGGAGACTTCTATCTGAGAAGAATTGTGTCAAATTATATTTAACAAACTAAGATTCTACCCACACACGCTCATCAATTAAAGATATACCTTCAAGTAATTTATATCTAGCATGTGTAACTTTAGAATAAAAGCGTGTGTTGAAAACTGTACTTATAGACATGGTAGGAGTGGATGAGGGCTACATTGGAGGCTCATCGAAGAGTTCATTCATGGTGTCCTGAGATTCTGGACCTTCTAAATTTGCATCATTCCAAGCAGCAATGGATGCTGTGTTGTCGTCATTATCTCCTTAATCATTTTGTTTTTTAGCCTCAAAGTTTGCATCACTGGAATCATCAAACTCTGATGATGAGATAGATGATTTCTGGGCAGGAATGGGTCCAGTTTCTTGGTTCTTCAAGTTAGCCAGTATTTGAACAATGGTAGCATTGTCAGAGAAAATTTGTTCCCCAACTTGATCACTTTCGACGGCTTCTTCATCCTCCTTTTCAACTTCTTCAATAGGTTCCTTTCTAGCAAAAATTGTTGCCTCTGAGTCAGTATCTTGAGCATTAAGGATAGGGTTGTGAGGTGTGACCACCAATTGAGTTCCATCATCTTTTCGGTGTACAACAGCATGTTGGGTATTCCAGGTCACTTGCGGCAGCAGAGGAGACTTCATGTGAGACTTCTTCCACAATTTTTGGAATTTCTGCAACAGGCTCTTCACTAACAATTTTTTGCTTCCTCCGTGATTTGGAAGGATTAGAGCAAGAGCCTTCATCTTAAAAAATAGAGGGGTCGATATTACGACGTCGTATAGACCTTCGGACCAGTGGTTGACTAATCGAACCACGGGTTGCAAGAATCCCCTCAAAATTTTGTGGGTTTTCCACATCAATTTCATTACCAGGCTCACCTGGAACGATTTCCCTTAGCGGGGCTTGAATAGGCTGGGCTTCAACGATGGCAGTAATAGGGTTCGGAGAAACATGGGAACTGTTTGGAGGGTTTTGTGGTGAAGGGATAGATGTGGTTTCATTCATGCTAGGAATAGGTGGAATGTATTCAGAATCGCTTGAAACCAAAGGACAGAAAGCAGGAGAGGCCATGAGTTCTTTCAGGAAGATTTTGGGGAAGAAGGTAGCAAGGACGATCATTGTCTTGGCAAAAGAGGGTTTTCCTGTAGGTAATAAACGACACTTAAACAAAAAAATTAGAGAAATTATGAGTGCACAGATAAAGATAATTATATAGCTTAGCCACACCTTAGCCGTTTAGGAGTAGGATTCAAAGAACAGCAGGCAAATTAAAGAATTTAAAGCATTGTTTTAGGCTTTTAATCACTTAACGGGCAAAAACAATATAGGGAGGATTGATCAAATTAGTACACAGATTATGAAGGAGATCAAAAAATTATAGGAGATATTAACAAGAATTTATGAAAAAGATTGAAGAAATAATGATTGGAGAAAATTTTGAGATGAAAAAAAATGAGAGAAAAAGATTTTAATCAATAAGAGTCCTAAACCAAGTAGGATAAGGGAATAACACTTAGAACTCCACACAAATAACAAAATTTAATATGAAGTTTATATATCAAATTTTAAAACGTATTCCAAAACAATTCATATTAATTTTGACATCAAGAAATTCTTGAAATTAAAGCGATTATTTCTCAATCCAGATTGTACACAAATTTAGACTTTCAATATAATAGAGAGACACAGATTAACCAAGTATGCATGTCCTAAATCATGCCTAAAAAGATATGAAAGTGTATAACCAAAAACACTTAGTAGTGATTTGGACTGTTTTCCATCAATGAGGCCTTCAATGTCATCATATTACACATCTTATTCATTTAAAAACAGCGAATTGAAAATCTGTTCCCAAAAAGTTATATATAATGAGATCTATTGATTCTCAAAATACATATGATTTATCCAGTAGGTGGCTTTCACTCTTTGTTATAGATAGCTTTTTTTCACATGATCAAAACCAATGAAAAAAACACAACAAATGGCAGATTTTTATCCATTTGAATAGCTTTCATCAAATAATTCAAAGATAGCTTTTTCCCTCAAAGCTCCAATAACACCAACTGAGTTTAAACTTTTGGTAGGGAACATTAAGAGCAATATTTGCTTTGCAGAAAAATCAATTCATAGTTTTGTATAAATAAGTTTGTTTTGAAATGAAATTCAAAACAACATTGAGTCAAAGAATAGTCGTGCAATGAAGACAAGAAAAACAAAATATGACTAAAGAAATAAATAAAAAGAAATAAATAAAAGACAAATATACATATACAAGAATGTGGCTATCAGGGTAACCACATTGTGTGACTCAACATACATTGCACAAATCAGGAGGTTCCCGTAGAATGGGAAAACTCATGAAAACCAATGTCTTGGCAAACAAGTGTATTCTAATATTATCATTGGCAATGTATTCATAAGGAATGATATTTTTCTCAATCAAATCTTGAATAAAAATCAGTCTAATGTCATAAAAGTTGATTTGAGAATGATCAATAGAAAATTTTGATATATAAGAACAGTGATCATCATTCCATTCATCCTATGTGTCACAGTGTAATTCAAGAACCCTTTTCGGTCTAATTATCAAACATGATTGAAATCTATTTAAAAATTCATTTTTATCACAACTCATGGTTTGACACTACTGAAAAAAAGGTGTATTAGTGACGGATGTCGCTAAATCAGTGCTTCCGTCGCTAAATCCATATTAGCGACGGAATTTAGCAACGGAGGTCGGTTGAAAAATAATGGTTGGAAATTTTAGACGAAGGAAATTCCGTCGAAACTTAGCAACGACTTTTGTCACTGTCGCTAAAGCAGCGATGGAAATTAGATACGGTTTCAATTCCGTCGCTAATTTTAACCGTCGCTAATTAGCGGCAGAGTATTCCGTGTCTGAATCCCGTCTCTAATTGGCGACGGAATATTTGCCACGGAATATCCGATCTCTAATTAGAGACGAAAACAGACAAAAATTAGTGACGGATATTTTAGAAGCGGAATTTTCCGTCACTAAATGAAAAAAATAAAAAAATATTTTTAAAAAATTATATTTTTCATTTTTTTGGTACTTGATTTCAACAGATTAATATTGATAAAAACTCTCCAAATAATAAAACACAACACAAATTAATTACAAAATTATTTACTTAAACTAAAACTGTTTAAACTACATACATTAAAAATGTTTAAACTACATAAATTAAAAGTGTTTAGTCATCAAATAAGGTACAGGTTTGGGTATGATCAGGAGATGGTTGACTAGACGGACGAGATTGGCTTTGAAAAAATTGTTCCACGGTGGCTTGCATCTGGGCCACGGTTTATCGGGTTTCAGTGAGTTCGGTCTCTAACTTTGCAATGTGCTGTTGTTCAACGGTTGGTTGGGCTGAACTTTGTACTGTTGATCCAAAAGCACGTGAAGCCATGGATGACACGTGCGAGGATCTCCCGTGGACGCCCATCCCGTAGACCCTGTCGCCCCTCTACGCCCGTCCTTGGGAGGTGATCTCCTCCCATAATGCTTGGTTCCACTCATTCCTATTAGGCTCGTTCCTCATACGTCTCTCGTATTCAACCTATCACTAAAAAAATGATAAATATTAAAAACACCGTCATATTAGCGACGGAATATCCGTCGCTAACTTCAAACGGTAATTAGACATGGACCTCCGTCGCTAATTAGCGACGTGGTCATTATTCAGCGACAAAAACTCCGTCTCTAATGTTCCTGCGTTTTTCCTGCGTTTTTTAACAATGGAACAAAAGAATATTCTTCAAATATTCCTTGATTTAGCTACTAAAATTAGCGACGGACTGATTTCCGTGTCTAATTTAAAATCTCGCTACTTTAGCTACGGTTTACGTCACTGATTTTGACCTTCCATCGCTAATTAGCAGCAGAAATTTTTGACGCTAATAATTCCGTTGCTAATAGGCGTGTTTCTAGTAGTGTGATTTTCTTCACTCATCATATCAAAATAATTTCCATCTTTAATATCTGAGACAACATATGACAAATTTTGTTAGCAAAAATGTTAAAAAATATACTCCACACAAAATTCCTCAAGTACTGATTAGGAATCACACTAACAAAGAACAAGCCTTTTTGAGATTAAGATGGTCATCATATTTGGATTCAGGATTATGACAAAGGATGTATATCTTTTCTTTTCTTATAGGATAGTAGGCAGGATTGATTAATTTAGTCAATTTCTTCATCCTTTGAGATTTTAACTTTTCTTAAGTAGACATGTTTGTATAAATTATGAAGCTCTTGTACCGCAGTAGGATGTTCGACTAGAAAGCGAGTGGAGATGGCACGCGGTGAATCGTCGGTACTAATCGTTACATACGAAGGAGAACACCATCACTCTCACCTTCCGACGCTGGTGCCAAAGACTTTGTCCAGTCCCATCGAAAACTCAATTCAGTCAAAATGAACCAAAGTGGTTGTGGCAGGCAGACGGGTCCAGGTCCAACCACTATGATTATACTTTTTTAGCAGTCAACTGTGGAGAAGAAATAAAAAATGACCTTGGAGGGGAGAGGGGGATCTTTGTGAATTGTATAAAAAAGAAAGAAAAAGAGGAAAAGGAAAAGAAAAAGGAAAATGCCTTGATGATTACTTAGGAACGGAAATGATCCTTTTGCCCTAAGTCTAAGGCATGTGAGATATTACATGACTATTTAACGGTTCAAAATCTAACGTTGTCCAACATAGGGACCAACAATGTGCAAAAATAATGTGATTTAAGCTCTACTTATAAGTCGAATTACCATTCAATTGGTTGTGTTAATAGAACCCAAAACATTAGGATCTCTAGACTTGTTGATTTGTAAAGTTGGTAGAGTTGAAGATCATAATCATGTTACATCATTAAATCAGCTTGACGCGTGTCCGATTCGAACACGTCATTATATCAGATAATTTAACGGTTAAAACCAGTAACCTGGCTAAAGTACGTTGTTTAGTACCAACCATCACATCAATTGATTAAGTGAGTGACACTTACCTCCCCTAACTAACTTAGCAATTCTAAAAGTTCCGCTGTTCTTGACCATTCTATGTCTATAAAAGTCGCTCATTTATACCCTTTTTTTTGAGTCATGTGCTCATATTAAAAGTGGATATAGGCAAAGCATATATAGTGTCTTTTATCTCTTAAGCTCCATCCATTTTCGTTTTCGTTTTCGTTCTAAGATGGACATCAAACGCTGGAGCAGCTCACGCAGTGAAACATTTCTTCTGGGCCGATATCGCAACCGGCTCGACTCCGTCGTGAACTCACCTTCGACAACCAGGGAATCTGGCAGGTCATCATCGATGTGGAAAGTTCTATGGAGCAAAATACAGAAAGAGAAAAAGAAGATTTATAAATCACCATCATTCTTGTATGGTAATCGAAGCCCAAGGGCTCAGTTTCGATACGACGAGTGCACTTATTTGCAGAATTTTGATCAGGGTTTGATTCGGAACGAGCCCGAGTACCTCACTCGATCTTTCTCCGTTCAGTTTGCTAGTCCTTCAAGAATGTTTGTTATGAACAGATGAGTGATTTTGTTTTAGGGGCTGTTATGAGAGAGTTTAAGGTATGATCAGAGAATGGTCTTTTGTTTTGCTCATATTTTCATTCCTCTATTTTTTTTGTTTTTTGGAATTACTGGTTAATTGGTTATGAACTAGTATGAGTCTATGATATTAATAAAACTTGTACAGATGTTTGATCATTACAATCGACTGCTCTATTGATTAATTCACTATTATGTTTATGTGGGCTATTTTATTGGAGCTATTTGACTAATTACATGCAACTCAGTTTAGGTAAGAAGTTCTTGGCCCTTTTGGCCAACAGCCTACGCTGTTTTTCCATTGTTTAAAATGTCATCTCTCTCTCTCTCTCTCTCTCTCACACACACACACACACACACACATACAACGGATCCAGAATCTCAGTCGTACTCGACTCCCTGTGGTATCTATCACATCTAATAGAACACTCGAGATGCTTGGAAATGAGGTGTGATAAAATGTCGCTGTTGTAGAAGCCAAAATTTCTTTCTTTCTTTTTATTTTAATTTTTTTTTTCCTTTCTCGATTCAACTCATTTAATGATTTGGCATGATCTCGATTACAACTCACTAGCACAACATGTTAAAATATCCACATAAGGAGCGTCAATTGAACTCATTTAATGGGTTGACATGATCTCGACTGCAACTCACAAGCACAACACAATAAAATATCCACGTAAGTAACGTATTCGTGCCACAACACATCTTACTAGAAAATAACATGTATTTTGTACCTAGCTACAAGCGAACCAAACAGTTTGTGAACTTAGCTTTGGTTTGTTCAGTAAGGGCTTGATTTGAGATCGTTCATTACCTAAACAAGCCAAGCTCAAGCTCGATAGGGTTCGGCAGAAACACGTCAAACTCAAGATTGAGAACGTTCGGCTCGCTAAAGCTCGAATCAGATTTATAAAATATTAAGAATAAATAATTATTTATGCAATATATAAGCATTTTTTAATTAAATTTATGAAATATTTAGCTATATTCTTTTATATCCACATTATTGTATTAATTTATAATGTTAAAATATATTTTATTAAATTTTTATGGAAAAAAGTACTCTTTTTTTTCAAAATTTTATGGAATTTAATATAATTTTAAAAATAAACAAACTAAGCGTAGGATGTGTTTGACTTCGTGATTTAGTGGCTTGTTTTTAGATTAAAAAATTTTGTTTTGTAATGATTGAGAAAGAAAACTATGAGAAAGATAGAGAAAAAGCTTGAGGAACCAAATAGAGAAAAAAAAATCCATAATCAAAATTCAAATTACGCAAGAAAAATAAACCCTTAAATCTCATTTGAAGCTTTTTGGCCTATTCTTCTCACATATGTGGCCTACGATTTGAAATGCACACATCAAGTAAGTTTATATTAAAAAGATAATGTAATTACGTGTTTAAAGACTTCCCAGCTGTTTATAGATTGAAATAGACTTCTTATATAATAGTAGAAAAGATAAACTAAAAAAATTGATTGATGAAAACATTTTTCCTTTTTTAATTTTCTTTTTTGGAGGCTAGACGAAAAGGACATCGCATCCAGCATTTTACGAGCTAGAAGAAACTTAGAGTTTTTCTAATATAATTATCTACTCCCTCCGTTCTAGGCAAAGAGTCCACTGTATTATTTTGAGATGTTTCATTTAAAGAGTCCACTTTTAAAAAATTATGCTTATTATATTCATAATCTTTCATCTTTACCCTCAACTTGTATGGTAATCATTTTGGTTGTGTTTAAGTATTTTTGTAATTATAACCAACTTCAATGATATTAAAATATCACTTAATAAGTAGACTTTTCAAACGTGGACTTTTTGGGTGGAACGGAGGGAGTATTTAGTAAAAAAAATACAAGATATGCAACGATAGACTTTTACAAAAAATAAAATAAATAAAAATATACAATGCAATTATCCTATACAAAAAGAAAAAAAGAAAAAAGGTTGGATGGCATGGACTACAAGTGTTGTGGGTTGCACAAACTTATGAGAATAACGTGAACAGATCATTATAATGTGACAGCCCAATAACAACTTAAAACACGTTCATTGTATATAACTAGGTCTTGTGCCCGTGTCTATGGCACGGTATTAATAAGACCGAATCTTGTAGGGGGTGGTGAGTAAAGAGTAAATGACAAAAAATAATTTATTATAATTTATTTATTTCTTAAGAAAACCAATAAAAAAATAAAAAGAGATTTGAAATATTGAACCACAATTACCACTAACAGTTGCGTACATTTCAAATGAATTATCCAACAACAGAAGTAGCAAAGTAACATTGCGTGGAAGATTACATAATCTATTGTCGAACACTTTCACCAAATTGTCTACAAACTATCGTGAGAGGCAAGTAAAGATTTCAGCAAATAATCATCATAAGAACTAAATACATTTCTCTTATTTTTACCATTGTCGTTCAAGAAAACTGTACTCATTTTTTTATCTTTACACTTTTACATATTGGTCTATTAACAACTCCCATTATAATCATATTTACATGTTAGCTACAGGTTAAAGATCGAAAGGAGTCACAAACATAGATGTTTTAAGAAGCCCCCAAAAGCATTCATTCTGGTTTTTTTCTTTCCAAATGAGGTTCACCACGACTTTATTCACAAATTAGCTTTCTCAATTTCAATATAGCAACTTTCAAGGAAACACAACTAATTGCAATTATGGGTTTGCACTATTTTTAGACAAAGCGCAGAATATAACTCACTCCTAATTCCTGTAGATGTTGCCAAAAATTGCGAAGTAGTGGAATCAATCTTTCAGTTCACAAATGAGATTTTCATCAACCAAGATATTATTGGGAGCTCCAAAACGAACTAAAATTTCCATTACCTGGGATATAAGTTTGTTGGGCAACTCATTACAATTACAGAAATTATTGAACCAATAATCAGAGGGCAAATCTTCCACTATAAAAAGTTGTGAGGATGGAAAAATCTTGCTTACCGCCTAAACGGTACCACCTAGTCATCGATTAGTCATCAATTCTTGTTACCAACGTTCCATAACCACCCTGTCATCGAGTAGTCCTTAATAAATAAAAAACAGAGAGCGTGGAAACAATTATCTTTATAAATAATAAAGCATTACGCAAATTTGATAGGAGAGCAATTATTATGAAGAATACAACTTAGGTTAACTAAAGAATTAAGTGTGTTTTAAATTTACAGGAAGCTTAATGAAATTCCTCCTATTACAATGTATCTTTAGAGTGGATGATTATCCCTCCCTAATTAATATTAGGCGCCTCTGGGGGGGATTTTAAGGAATTTGAGAGAATTTGAGGGATGTGTTAGTAAAAATTGATTTACAATGAGGAATTTCAGTGAATTTGAGGGACTTGGTAACCATCGACTTAGAATGGGGCTTGCCCCGAGATGGGTGAGCCTAAAAAAAAAAAAAAAAAAATATTTACATGTTAGCTATAGGTTAAAGATCAAAAGGAGTCAAAAACATAGATGTTTTAAGAAGCCCCCAAAAGCATTCATTTTTTTTTTCTTTCCAAATAAGATTCACCACGACTTTATTCACAAATTAGCTTTCTCAATTTCAATATAGCAACTTTCAAGGAAACACAACTAATTGCAATTATGGGTTTGCACCTGCATCAATGATCTACTAACATTCTTACCAATTCAAACCTTAGGTTTCTCAGTTTCAATTTAGCGGTTTGCATCAACATACGACAATCAGTGAGCGAAAAAAGAAAATTTCAATAAAACATTTAACATCATCGATGGATTCGCAGCCATCAAGGAAATAATAGAACAATGGAGTGGGAGAGAGAAGATGAACGAATAAAGAAAATTCCAATAAAACATTTAACATCATCGACGGATTCGCAGCAATCGGGAAACAAAGCACAGAACCAAGTTCGATAGAAGACCCAACCAACCTAACTCAGGTAACAACCTTCAACCAAGAAACACACACACACAT
This sequence comes from Platycodon grandiflorus, assembly GCA_016624345.1. Classification (NCBI taxonomy): domain Eukaryota; kingdom Viridiplantae; phylum Streptophyta; class Magnoliopsida; order Asterales; family Campanulaceae; genus Platycodon; species Platycodon grandiflorus. The sequence goes on from CM028369.1 coordinate 24,328,872, forward strand.
ACACATACACATACACACATACATCTCTCTCCAAAAAAAAAAAGTATCCAAATAGAGAAAAGACACGGATAATTTTCAGTTAAACCATATGCTTAAAAACACATAAAACATTATTTTAAATCAAGTTGAATCGGGTACAGCGAAAACAAAACCTAAAATTATGCAATTCCAGAAATAAAAACATGATATACTATCGGTCAGAATCTCGAAATTCCCAGATTAGTCAAACCAAATCAAACCTTAAAAACACCTAAAACATTTGGTTATAGCAAAAACAAAATTTTACACAAAAGAAATGAGAGGAGAAAAAACAATCAAATTAAGGAAAATTAATTTGGGAGGACTTACACTTGGGGGAAGGAGAGATGAAAGCCTAAATGAACCACTCTGCCTTCTCTTCGGAGAGAGTCCCTCTTTCCAATGGCTTGACCGGGCCTAATCTGTAAAGCAAAAATTCAAGAAAGATGGAGCTGAAAGGGATCAGATTCACTGAAAAATAAACCTTGTTGTAGACTCCCACCATGAAGGTACATGTGCTGTCATGTTCCCACTCGACCCCTCAAAGAAAAGGCGGAGGGGGAGAAAGAAAGTGGTTGTTAATAGATGATATGGCTAAGGGACGACAAATGGAATATGATAGACTGGCATGATTTCGAGTGAGAGAGAGAGAGAAAAAAAATCGACCCACCAAATATTTCATCTCTCTATAAACCTTTGCAACATGATTTAAGAAATAAAAAAAATTGAATCATATTCAAAGTTTAATTTTTCTTTCAAATCAAACCAAAATTTCAATCACAAAGAAAATGAATCATATTGATATAAATATAGACTGATGTGATTTAGAGAGAGAGAGAGAAATAAAAAATCGACCCACCAAAGAAATTAAACCTTTGTAACATGATTTAAGACATATATAAGAAAAATAATCATATTCAAAGTTTAATTATTCTTTCATCTCTCTATAAACCTTTGCAATCAAATAATGAAAAGAGACTGCAGAGACACAAAATAAGAACCATACCTCAAATGGAGCGAGGCTAGTCTTTGCAACAAAGGCAAAGATTGAAAAACCCAAAAACCTGTCCGAACAGTGGCTTGGCAGCACAATAACCAGCTAACATACCCAAAAAATAATTAGTAGATGTCTAAAAATGAAACGTCCTATATTTATACAAAATTTGCAGAATGAAACACCCTAAGAAGTACAATACCCTTTTGTTGCACTTTTAAATACTCCCTTGCAATTAAGTAGTCCCTTTTATATTTTTAAAATATGCAGTAAAAAGTCATCCGTAAAAGCTCAGCTAAAATTTTCATGATTTTCAATGTGGTATACTAATCTCGGCGCGGGCGCAAAAACAGACTTTTAAAGTTAAAATGTGGGAGTATTGGACGTATACTTTCTGGATAAAACTAAGAACATATGACAGATTTTTTTTGTTCAAATGTGGCTAAAATAAGGTTATAGGTTTCATGGGCATCCTGAAGGGGTGCAGTGTATATGTTGGTTGTCAAACTTTTGAGAAACATAAAAAGCCATGGCACTTGGTACTATTCACGATAAATGCAAGCTAGATGAGCCTTCCCTGAGTTCAATATTATTGCAGCTGCATGTCTTGAACAACAAAAGATAGAACAAGAAGAGATACATACCTTCTGTTCTTCACCATTCACTAATACTCTCCATCAAATGGAACAATTTTGCATACAGTTTCGCCAGGCCTGAATGCCTCTCCATATGTACTTTCCCAAACCTTGACAATACTTTCTCACTCACTATGTTCAAAAGTGATATCTAAATAAAAAAATAGACATTGCAAAGTCCATTTCATAATAAGCATCAAGTGAAATGATGATTACTAAAACCAAAAGCAAGAAAAAATTTAAGAATAAGTTTGCACATATGCTGCAGTAGTTCTACAGGTGTAGTTTTTGTGGGTCTATTTGTACCTCTCTTTTGTGAATCCTGCTAACCAGCACCCCAGGGTACAATTAAGAACCTGATTTTAGAATTGTTCCACACCAGGAGCATGCACCAATAAATTGGTGAATGTTTTCAATGTACTGGAAAATGTTCCCAATCCAGAACCACACCAGGAACAATATGGTCTATTTTGTAATGCCGTCATTCTCCTATTTTAGGCTAGAGTGGGTTGTCTTTGTAGTTTTTTTATTATGTACTCCTTTTTTGTTTAGCTTTCTCCAAAGCCTGAGGGGGTAGAAAAGAACCTATGAGGCAGTAACAAAAACCCGTTTGATGTCAACCCATAGGTGTACAGAAATTTGAATTTATCCACTTGCTTACCTTAATGTTCATCCGGCATCTCCATGAGATCAAAAATTCAACTGAAACGCATAAACACACACATACGCTCTAACACAAACACATAGAGAAATCAAAATTTCAACTGTAATTTCAAATAATCTATATATGTACATCCACACAAAAACACAATTTCAAATAATCAATATATGGATATCCACACAAAAACACAAATATGCATACAAAATTAGAACTTTAAATCATTGAATACACATATACCACACACATGGACACATATAAGTTGATTTCGACTAAAAATCAAGAGAGAGCGAGAGAATAATTTAAATGATTGAAGGCTAAATAGTTAAGATACAAGAAGAAAAGAAAATCAAACCAAACAGTTAAGGTCCAAGAAGCAAAGAAAATCAAACCAAACTATTTGGGAGGACTTACATATGTGATAGTAGGAGAGGAAGCAATATGGGTTGCCATTTTCAATGTGTGCGAGTTATGTGCGTTCGTTAAATAATAATATTCATAATTTCCATAACATACTTCCAAAGGGATGCAATTTTGTGCAGAAGTATGTGAAAAATGTGAGAATTATTCTGAAATTTATACAATTCCTAAGCTTGTACTTAACCTCAGTGATCGCCTGTTAATTTCCAAATCTTCTCACAGTGCAATAGAATGGTTTTCGAATACGGGCCTCTTATCCTTGCTAACACAGAGCAGATCAATTTTGTGCATTTGTGCTGCTACAAAATTTTAATTTAACATTATATAAACAATGTTGTAAATTTCAAACTCTAGAAACAAATTAACAACGCAATCATCTACCAGCAATTAAATTTATATCTAGGGCATCATAATCCAAAGCTTAAAAGCTTAAACTGTATAAGAACTCAAAAAATTTAGAACTTGCCTCTTCCGCCTTTTGTTGAAGCTGTTGTGGACTCAAATTGAAAAATACAAAAAACAAAGAAAATTGGAGGACTTACAGAGAATCGAACACTAAGGGACTGGGACTTGGGAAAGAAAGGGTTATAACAGTACCCAGTTGCCATTAAGAACTTCCATAGCGCCCATTGGCGCCGGTGTCGCATTCAAACCCTCCAATTGCGTCACCAACTCCAAAACCTCAGCTCGTTCTTCCGCCGATGCCCTAAAACCCAAATCACTCCCATAAACCGTATCCACCAAACACCTCTTCAACTCCTTAGAAAGGGTTATTTCATAATTTTTGTTACATTTAGTCTTACTCTCCCCATTCATCGACTAATGTGGGGGAAGAGGCGTCGGATTCGCCGTCTTCGTTAATGGGTGTGAGCGGTAGAGGCTCATCGGAGGAGGAGGTTGAGGAGCGGATTGGGAAGATTTTGAGTTTGAGTTTGGAAAGAAGGAGAGAGAAACCACAAACTCTGACCCATCACCCCACTCATCTTCATTTTGGGGCGGATCAGCAGCAGTCAATTTCGTCAATGGCTCAGTCCCTACTTGGATTTCTCTCCCCATTCATCGACGAATGTGGGGAAGAGCGTCGGATTCCCGTCTTCGTTGATGGGTGTGAGCGGTAGAGGCTCATACATCACGACCCGACCCGAGATCCTATATGGTATCTCGTTCGGTTCGCGAGACGAGGACACAAAATGCACAATTTAAAAATCACTTTTCGTGCAAAAACCTGTAATGCAAGTGTATGTTTATTTTAAAAACAAAACGATACGTCACGGCACGCAAGGCCGGAAATGAACACACAACATAACCAACAACCCACGAGCTAAGAGGCTCGGGACCAAACATATAATATCATCGAGTACGCGGAATAATAAAGTAAGTAATGTTTACAAAGCACGACATCCGTCGGCATCAACAAAAGAATATGAATAAACCACATGTACGGGACTACTACCCAACTTTACAATGTTTACTTAACATATGTACCCTCGGCCTCACCAAAAGAAAATACCAGGCTCAAGGAGCACTACCAAAAGAAGACCGTAGACGACGTCGGATAACAACGACGTCAGGGGTTTCTTGCGGGCTCGGGATCTAAGGAAAACAATAAACAATGAGCAGGGTGAGTTATAAAACTCAATAAGCTACTAATGCAACAAGATGGCATGCGAAATGCAAACGAGTAATAAGAATCATATATATATATCATGGTTGGCATAATATAATCATTCCCAATCATCATCCGTCAAGTAACTCATAACATAAGTCACGTAGCATGCAACTCACATAGGTGCGATAAGTAACACATATAAAAGGATACCGTCGAGGTACACCTCCGACAAACCAACTTCCAACCAACCGACCAATAATACCAATTGAAGAAACCGTTGATGTCGTTCTCGATCGTCGAACCAAATAACAAAACCAAAGGTGAACCGTTTACCGTATCCACGTCGACGTGAAGACTCGGTCCCACCAGAAACAATCACGGTATAGCTTACCAAGGTCGCGTTTATTCCGTACAACACTTAGCGCTATAACCCCTACCGCGGCCAACGGTAGGGCGAGGCCCGTGTATTGGCCTTCGGCTATTACGTAGCCCCGGCTCACGCAATAACCGAGCGTCAATACACCTCCAACAAATATGCCATGGACTTAAACAATGCTCAAGTAGATGTTTACTCGACACATTAACTAATCAACCAAATGTTCAAGTAATGTTTACTTAACATTAAATAAAAGCATTATACTCCAAAGTAGGGAGTATAACGACACCAACAATAACATGCTAATGTACACTAAATAATTCTAGTACACATAGCCATAAAATACCAACATCAAATTCAACACAATACCATTATACGTGTATCGCGTAACCAATTCCCCAACGGGTCTCTCGAGCATCCAAAAGCTCACAAAACACACACGTGGTCACATTAATTATCAAATCCTAACCGACTCCGCTAGAGTCATTTTAGGTTACTAATGACAACGAGTTACGAAAATGGTCTTGCACTTTAATCCTAACACATTATCGCCCAATATCGAGTTTCCCAACATCATAGGGTAACCACCAACACACTTCACAAGTCCAAAAATGGCATTCATGGCAAGAATCACATATACACGTATCTAGCATGGTAACTACGTAATGGAAGTCTAGGATGCCATAAAAGACATAAAACGAGAAGAAGAGGGGTAGTAGCTTACCTCTTGTCGAAAAAGCGAAGAAAGTGGAAAGTTAATCGGTGGGAAAGCTTCCTCTAGTCGAGACCTTCGCAATGGTAGCTCGGATCGTCGAGATTCCTTCAAAATCCCAAGATATCTCAATTTCTCTCTCTAAACCCTCACTATTTCTCTCTCTATTCTCTTGTGTTCTTGGGTTGGAATGGTGGAAGAAATGAAAGAGTTTAAACACTCTTTAGTGTTTTATGTGGCCAAAAATGGAGGGAATCAGTTGGGTGACGTGGCTTGTGGGCCACTCAATTTTCAAGTTTTGGAAAATTTTAAACTTTCTCGGATAAGGCGGATCGGGCGGGCGATCGCTTTGTCCCTTCCCAGGCGATCGCTCGGGTTGCAGTGCAAAGCGATCGCTTTGTAAACTTCTGGCGATCGCTCGTTCCTGGTTGAAGAGCGTCGCTTTGTTTATTAACGGGCGATCGCTTTGTGTCCGTGACTAAAAACTCTCAGAAAAGTCTCGAAACACTTCCAAAATGACCCTAAGTCTAAGGAAGGGTTCTAAACACTCGAAAGGTTCTCGAAAAGTCCGAAAACGGCGTTAGGGATTCAAGGTGTCCCAAGCAACAATGACCACAAGAATTAAGCGATGATTTAAAGCATACAAAATGTATGGAATGCAACACGTACATGCTAATGTCATATATAATATGCTCAAGAAATGTTCATGGTGTTATTCTATGTGTCACGTGCAACATCCGTGAGTGATATGAATGACATGTAAGATGCAAATGAAGCGGGTGTTACATCTCACCCCCTTAGAATAAATTCGTCCGCGAATTTACTTACTTCACCAAACAACGCGGGATACTTCTCACGCATCTCTGCTCGGTCTCCCAAGTGGCCTCCTCGACATTGTGATTCCTCCACAACACTTTCACGAGGGGTATAGTCTTTGTCCTTAATACTTGCTCCTTCCTATCCAAAATTTGCACGGTTGCTCAACATACGAAAGGTCGGGTGTCAAATCCACCGGCTCATACTCCACACATGCGAGGCATCCGTCAAATACTTCCTCAACATCGACACGTGAAACACCTCATGAATACGACATCGATGGCGGCAAGGCAAGTCTATACGCCAACTTTCCAACCCGTTCCAAAATCTCAAACGGTCCAATATACCTCGGGGCCAATTTTCCTTTCTTTCCAAACCTCTTAACCCCAATCCGAGGTGAAACTTTCAAAAACACGTGATCGCCACCTCAAACTCAAGATCCCTACGTCTATTGTCGGCATAACTCTTTTGTCTCTGGGCCGTTTTCAATCTCTCCCGAATAACCTTTACACTCTCCGCCGATTCATGTACCATCTCGGGGCCCCACAACTTCGCTTCACCAACTTCATCCCAACAAATCGGAGAACGACACTTCCTACCATAAAGTGCCTCATACGGAGCCATCTCGATACTCGGATAACTATTATTGTGGCGAACTCGATCAATGGCACATGCGAATCCCAAGTCCCCTTAAAGTCCATCGAGCAAGCTCTCAACATATCCTCAAGTATTTGAATCGTTCTCTCGGTGTCCATCGATCCGGGTGAAATGTGTACTCAAGTTCAATTTCGTTCCCAAAGCATTCGAAGTGATTGCCAGAAGTAAACCGTGGATCCATCCGACACAATGCTCACCGGCACCCCATGCAATCTCACAATCTCCTGAATATATAATGAAGCAAGCTTCTCAACGAATCCGAAATCGCAATAGGAAGGAAATGGGCCGACTTAGTCAATCTATCGACAATAACCCAAACCGCATCATGACCTCGTCGAGTCCTCGGTAACCTGTCACAAAATCCATTGCAATATTCTCCCATTTCCATTCCGGAATTTCCAAAGGTTGTAACAACCCGGTGGCCTCGATGCTCCGCTTTAATCCGTTGACAAGTCAAACACTTTGACACAAACTCGGCGATTTCCTTTTTCATTCCATTCCACCAAAAATTCTTCTTCAAATCCCGATACATCTTGGTACTCCAGGGTGAATTGTGTATTTAGACTTATGGGCTTCATCTAACACTTGTCGTTTTACCTCCTCAATCGCCGGTACACAAACTCTACCCGAAATGTCAAAATACCATCACTATTCATAGCAAAATCCGGGGTCTTACCCCCTAACTCATCAATCACCTTCTTCAACTCCGGATCACTCTCTTGAGTCTCCTTAATCCGTTGAAATAACAGGAGTAGCCGAATATTAGCAAAGATCACCCCATGGCTAGATTCACTAGGACCCCAATCACGAATGTCCTCTAGCATCTTCCATTCCCTAGTCATCAAGCAAGAAACATACGCCTTCCTACTCGGCGCATCCGCCACAACATTGGCTTTCCCGGGTGATACAAAATAGTACAATCATGATCCTTCAAACGTTCCATCCACCTTATTGCCGATTATTCAACTCCTTTTGCGAAAATAAATACTTAAGACTTTTATGATCAGTGAACACCTCAAATTTAGCCCCATACAAATAATGCTTCCATTTATGAAGAGCAAAAATAATCGCAGCCAACTCGAGATCGTGTGTCGGGTAGTTACTTCATCTGAGTCAACTTCCGTGAAGCATAAGCAATGACCCTTCCATTCTGCATCAAAACACAACCCAAACCTTCCTTGAAGCATCATTAAATCACAAACCCATCATGTCCATTCGGCAATGCTAAGATAGGAGCCGTAGTCAACTTTTCCTTCAATTCCGGAAACTCGCCTCACACTTGTCATTCCACACAAACGGCTTATTCTTTTGAGTCAAAGTCGTCAAAGGGGTTGCAATCCTAGAGAAACCCTCTATAAACCTCCGATAATAACCCGCTAACCCCAAGAAACTCCGAATCTCCGTCACCGACTCGGGCCTCTTCCAACTCACCTGACCTCGATCTTTGTCGGATCAAGCGAAATCCCCTTGCACGAAACTACATGACCCAAAAATGTCACCTCCTCCAACCAAAGGCACATTTGCTAAACTTAGCATACAACTTCCTTTCCTCAATCAACACAATCCTCAAGTGTTTCTCGTGCTCTTCAGAGACTTGAGTACACCAAAATGTCATCGATGAAGACAACCACAAAACAATCAAGATGCGGCAAAAACACCCTATTCATCAAATCCATAAACACCGCGGGTGCATTAGTCAACCCAAAGGGCATAACCACGAACTCAAAATGCCCATACCTAGTCCTAAATGCCGTCTTAGGAACATCTTCCTTTCGAACCTTCAGCGATGGTAGCCACTCCTAAGGTCGAGCTTGGAGTACACTACGGAACCTCGAAGGCGATCAAACAAATCATCAATGTGTGGGAGTGGGTATTTATTCTTAATTGTAACTGATTCAACTCCGGTAGTCAATACATAGCCTCAACGAACCATCCTTCTTCCTCACAAACAACACCGGTGCACCCCAAGGCGATACACTCGGTTTGATAAAACCCCGATCAAGCAACTCTTGCAATTGAATCTTTAATTCCTTCAACTCGGCCGGCGCCATGCGATATGGTGCTTTCGATATCGGCGCGGTGCCGGTAACAATTCGATACAAAACTCCAATTCTCTATCCGGAGGCATCTCATAGTCATCGAAAAGACATCCGGAAATTCCCTCACGGCGACATCATCCATCATAACCACCCTTTTGACTTGTCCACCACACAAGCCAAATACCCCGAACAACCACGATGTAACAACTTACGGGCTTTCAAAGCCGAAATAAGGCGAACTCCACCCATACACTTATCACCAACAAACACAAGGACGACATATTCGGCACATCGAAAGTAACAAACTTCTTACGACAGTCCACACGGCATGGTGCGCATGCAACCAATCCATTCCCAAAATCACATCAAAATCCCGAATAGGCAAAACAACCAAATCGGCGGGTAAATGGTGGCCATCAACAACCACATCACAATCATGATAAACATCCGAAGCTACTTGGCACTCTCCCATCGGAGTAGACACCTCAAGCACATACGGCAAAGATTCGGGCATATGATGCAAATGACGAGGCAAAATGAGATGCGATGTATGAATGAGATGATCCTGGATCTATGAGAACTCGGGCTTTAACACTAGAAACAGTAAGGTACCTCCTATGACATTGGTGGCTTCGGGTACTCGATTACGGTCTAGGGCAAAGACTCGACCCTGGACTCTAGGGCGACCCTCGTTGTCCCTCTTAACGCTGCATTCGGCGCGCACCTCCTTGTGGGACCCCTTTATTCCTTGGGCAATCCCTCTGAAAGTGCGTGCCATCACCACAAAGGACACACTTCCCTTGCTTCTTCCAACATCGGTCCTCAGTATGACCAGTCCTCAAGCAAAATTTACACGTCATCCCCCCGGCCCTGTGCGGCGTTCCCCGATTTCCCGTTCTCTTGGTTCTGTCCCCCTCTGCGGTTATTAGTCCCACGGTTACCACGATTTCTCCACCTTACTGTCCATTGTGGAGTCCCACTAGTATTTCCCGCTGATTCCCAGGTGTTCCCCGTCTTAGTACGGTGCTCCTCAATATCGTGCTCAATTCGTAGGCTTTATCCACTGCTCCCTGATAGTTTGCCAACTCGAGTGGTATGAGTTGCTTCCTATACTCAGTCCTCAACCCCTTCACAAACCGGTAAACTTTCTTCTCCTCTGTCGGTAGTAGGTGTGTGCAGTATCGAGATAACTCGATAAATTTGGAGAATCTTGAGCTACCGATAGACTCCCTTGTTCCAATCCAAGAAATTCCACTTCCTTCCTCTTTGAATCACATCCGGACAACGGATTCCGAACCGCTGCAAAAAGCTCCCACGTCCTTCTTGTCGATCTTGTACCCAGCGGCTTCCAAAACCTTCCACCAATGTTCGGCCGCATCCTCTAGCTTGAATGTGGCGAACTTGATCTTTCCTCATCCGTACATCCCAATCTGCGAAAACTTTCTCTGTCGACTCAATCCACCTCTCGGCCTTCTCCGGATCCGGCTCACCATTAAAGCTCCTCGGTTTCATCTTCAAAAACCTTTCCAATCTGCGATCATTCTCCCCGACTCCCCGGTCGGTTGCACTACTCTCGTCCCCCTACTTGGCCTTGTCCATCCATAGCTTGCGATTCATGTCCATTGTCTGTCGGTTCATCTCCATCATTGTTTGCATAAAACCTTGCATGGTGTGCATGAAGGCCTCATTTTGATGCATAGGACTCTCTGACGACTGTCCGGTAGCTTGGTTGGGAGATGGGTTCGGTCCGGTTCGACGGGTGTCCCTTTCGGCCTCCGTGGCCCTACTAGAACCCGCTCCATTTCGAGTCTCAACCATAATTGTTCACTGCAACAAACACTCGTCGTTAACGACTCGGACACACTCAACCAACCCCGCCTAAGCCAAGGATACCAAATCCGAGCTAACTTATGCTCGATACCAAGCTCACGACCCGACCCGAGATCCTATATGGTATCTCGTTCGGTTCGCGAGACGGGACACAAAATGCACAATTTAAAAATCACTTTTCGTGCAAAAACCTGTAATGCAAGTGTATGTTTATTTTAAAAACAAAACAATACGTCACGGCACGCAAAGGCGGAAATGAACACACAACATAACCAACAACCCACGAGCTAAGAGGCTCGGGACCAAACATATAATATCATCGAGTGCGGAATAATAAAGTAAGTAATGTTTACAAAAGCGACATCCACGTCGGCATCTACAAAAGAATATGAATAAACCACATGTACGGGACTACTACCCAACTTTACAATGTTTAATTAACATATGTACCCTCGGCCTCACCAAAAGAAAATACCGAGGCTCAAGGAGCACTACCAAAAGAAGAGACGACGTCGGATAACAACGAACTGTCACTGGGGGTTTCTTGCAGGCTCGGGATCTAAGGAAAACAATAAACAATGGACGGGGTGAGTTATAAAACTCAATAAGCTACTAATGCAACAAGATGGCATGCGAAATGCAAACAGTAATAAGAATCATATATATATATCATGGTTGGCATAATATAATCATTTCCAATCATCATCACGTCAAGTAACTCATAACATAAGTCACGTAGCATGCAACTCACATAGGTGCGATAAGTAACACATATAAAAGGATACCGTCGAGGTACACCTCCGACAAACCAACTTCCAACCAACCAACCAATAATACCAAATGAAGAAACCGTTGATGTCGTTCTCGATCATCGAACCAAATAACAAAACCAAAGGTGAACCGTTTACCGTATCCACGTCGACGTGAAGACTCGGTCCCCAACGACCGAGAAACAATCACGGTATAGCTTACCAAGGTCGCGTTTATTCCGTACAACACTTAGCGCTATAACCCCTACCGCGGCCAACGGTAGGGCGAGGCCCGATGTATTGGCCTTCGGCTATTACGTAGCCCGGCTCACGCAATAACCGAGCGTCAATACACCTCCAACAAATATGCCATGGACTTAAACAATGCTCAAGTAGATGTTTACTCGACACATTAACTAATCAACCAAATGTTCAAGTAATGTTTACTTAACATTAAATAAAAGCATTATACTCCAAAGTAGGGAGTATAACGACACCAACAATAACATGCTAATGTACACTAAATAATTCTAGTACACATAGCCATAAAATACCAACATCAAATTCAACACAATACCATTATACGTGTATCGCGTAACCAATTCCCCAACGGGTCTCTCGAGCATCCAAAAGCTCACAAAACACACACGTGGTCACATTAATTATCAAACCCTAACCGACTCCGCTAGAGTCATTTTAGGTTACTAATGACAACGAGTTACGAAAATGGTCTTGCACTTTAATCCTAACACATTATCGCCCAATATCGAGTTTCCCAACATCATAGGTAACTACCAACATATTTCACAAGTCCAAAAATGGCATTCATGGCAAGAATCACATATACACGTATCTAGCATGGTAACTTTACGTAATGGAAGTCTAGGATGCCATAAAAGACATAAAACGAGAAGAAGAGGGGGTAGTAGCTTACTTCTTGTCGAAAAAAGCGAAGAAAGTGGAAAGTTAATCGGTGGGAAAGCTTCCTCTAGTCGAGACCTTCGCAATGGTAAGCTCGGATCGTCGAGATTCCTTCAAAATCCCAAGATATCTCAATTTCTCTCTCTAAACCCTCACTATTTCTCTCTATTCTCTTGTGTTCTTGGTTGGAATGGTGGAAGAAATGAAAGAGTTTAAACACTCTTTAGTGTTTTATGTGGCCAAAAATGGAGGAATCAGGTGGGTGACGTGGCACTGTGGGCCACTCAATTTTCAAGTTTTGGAAAATTTTAAACTTTCTCGGATAAGCTGGATCGGGCGGGCGATCGCTTTGTCCCTTCCGGGCGATCGCTCGGGTTGGTGCAAAGGCGATCGCTTTGTAAACTTCAGGCGATCGCTCATTCCTGGTTGAAGGGCGATCGCTTTGTTCATTAACGGGCGATCGCTTTGTGTCCAGTGACTAAAAACTCTCCGAAAAGTCTCGAAACACTTCCAAAATGACCCTAAGTCTAAGGAAGGGTTCTAAACACTCGAGAAAGGTTCTCGAAAAGTCCGCGACGTTAGGGATTCAAGGTATCTCAAGCAACAACAACCACAAGAATTAAGCGATGATTTAAAGCATACAAAATGTATGGAATGCAACACGTACATGCTAATGTCATATATAATATGCTCAAGAAATGTTCATGGTGTTATTCTATGTGTCACGTGCAACATCCGTGAGTGATATGAATGACATGTAAGATGCAAATGAAGCGGGTGTTACATCATCGGAGGAGGAGGTTGAGGGCGGTTTGGAAGAGTTTGAGTTTGAGTTTGGAAGGAAGGAGAGAGAAAGAGAGGGAAGTGATGGGTGTGATCTCAATCTTCTTCTTCAATTTGAGGAATTAGGGATTTGGAAGGGAAGAAAGAGATGGGTTTTCTTGGAGGTTGGGGAGAGCGGAAGCCGTGGTTGGATCCCAGGAAATAGGAGGAAGAAGGAGTCGCAGTGGATATGAAAGAGAAACCGCAACTCGCACATGTGAACCTAGGATTTAATTTTAGCCGTAGGATGTTAGTAATTTGGGAAAATCTCAGCCGGTAGTTATTTTTTACAAATACACACGTGAGAGTCAAGCTCTATTGTTATATATATTAGTTTATTTTGTATAATTCAAGTTTTTTATATATAATTATTCTTATTTTCCTTTACTCCATGTAATATTTTTAGCAAATATCTTCAATTTAAATTGGTAGATGTAATCAGTAGGTTTAAATTGATTGATTGACTATTGTTTTCTATTCTTTTATTTCAAGTCTGTGTCCCTTTTTCTTCTGTTGAATGTCTTCTTCCTTTCAGGTCTTTTAATCGAAAATAAATTTCATGCATCGCGATGGAACAAAACAGTATATTTTAGTATAATTGTGTGCATCGCGATGCATACTTATGATGCATCACAAAGGTAATATTGATTAAAAGTTGTGCATTGCGATGCATAAAAAAAAGTTTTTTTTTTAGTACAATTTTGTGCATCATGATTCACACTTTGATGCATCGAAAGTGTAATGTTGTGCATTAATACTGTTTTGTGCATCACGGTGCACTTTTGATGTATCACAATTGTAATGTTGTGCATCAAAAATAGTACTTTTTGTGCATTGCGATGTAACAATTTGTGATGATATTTCGGGCATAGATGACATTTTGCGACAAAAGTGTCCTTTTTCAGTTTGAAACAATTATGATGGACTAAAGCGATTGAAAATTGTGTAAAAGGTACCGGCCCGAATTTCTCCCATTTAATTAGGGTGAACTTCATGCCGGTCATTTTTGATGAATTTTCAACCAGTTTAGACCCCGATATTTGTTTCAAAGCGAAAAAACGCACTCTTGTGGAAAAATGTTATCTATGCCCTTAGAAAACATGGAACAGGCATGCTATGCATTGCAAAACAAAATTGATGGATCGCAGTTTTAAATTTGATATATTGCGATGCACAAAATTGTACTATTTTTTTTTTATCACGATGCACAAAATTGGAGAAACTGGTAAATAAATATGCATTGAAATTTTAAATGACCGAAAACTTTCATACATCTGAAAGTAGACGAATAAAAATGTGGCTGGGGAAGCATCATATTTTTGAATTAATTATTGTTTAACTAAACTAATATTTGACATGTGTAAGGCTTGTTTAAGTAAACTAATATTTGACATGTGTAAGACTCTTAGGGATATATAAGGCTTGATTTTTCATTTGTAAACACAACTTTGATAATATTTTAAACATTAAGTTTATTCAAATCACTTTTCGGAGAGAATTGTGAACAACCAAATTTCTTGGATTAGAAATTCATCACTTGAACTTATCAAGCTCGAGGATCGCGGGTTTGTGGCGTTTCGTGATCGGTGTTCTTAGACAATCGCGTCTAACGGGTATCGATTACACCCCAAGGTTCCTATTCATCGCGAATAGCTGGTTGAGGGAGATCCAACTATCCTTTTAATTTTTTGCGTTTTCTTCGTTCTTCGTTTATCAAGTCTTCAAGTTGAACTTATTCGATTCGATCCTTGTCAGAATCACATCACCTTTTATATGTAATCTATGAACGTTGTACTTATATGAGCATCACTGTGCTACGTGGCTTATATGATTGGTGCGCTTCCTATACGAGCGAATATTGGTCGTGGCCTCCAACTGGTATGGGATGGTTGGCGGCTACTGAGCCTCTCGTTGGCATAGGGTTGGTTGCCATTATGTGTTATCACCTGCATATTATCCTGTTATATCACTTGAGCATTGTGTCATGCCATATTGCTGCATTAGTAACTCACTGAGCCTTGTCTCATCCCACGTCTTTGTTTTCCTTAGTTTGCAGGTTATAAGTTCTAGCGCAGTGATGCCTCAATTCGGAGTTAGCTAGTTGTATTTAGTTTGTATTTTGTATCTATTCCTTATATTGTGAGATCGTGAGTTAAAACTGAGTTATTTAAACTTAGTATATTGGGTAGAGGAGATTATACTCGTGTATAGATTTATATTTTGATGCCGACTTGTGGAGTCGTGCAGGTTGTATTACCTTATAATTTTGGTTTGTAGATTCATGGTTTTGGTGAGGCCTTGTGTCCGTTGACTTTTATTTGTTGTTTTTCCCCCAGCGTGTTTGCTTGTGGTGGTTTAGTATTGTTGTTCTCGGGCATGTGATTTGGCCGTTGGGGTTTATTTTGTTGTGGTTTTTATATTCGAACTTTTGAAGCTCACGTGTTTATCAGGTTTTCCGCTGCGTATTTTTGGTTTGGAACGTTTGTAACTCGTTGACATTTGTGGACTTCAGTTGTTTTTGTTAGATGAGGGCACCGAGTTAGGGTTGGATCTCGGACTTGGGACGTGACACGCTTGGTGGCGAGCCAGTGATCCGAGGTGGGCCTATGCATAAAGTGAAATAGCTTGTTGACTACATAGACAATATCCGGGCGAGTGAGAGATAGCTATTGAAGACTCCCTACCACTGCTCGGAACTCGGTGGGTCAGTTAGGGCCGTGCTCGACTGAAGTGTGAGAACCGGTGAAGTCGCAAGGGGTGTTGCCACTGGGCGAGCATCTAAGCTGGTTTAAGTGTATATAGGTTGTCTTGGTAGGTTTAAGTGTATATAGGCTACTTTACAAGGGTTTTGAGTATAAATAGGCTACTTTAGAAGGGTTTGAGTGCATATAAGCTGGTTTAGAAGGGTTTTGAGTGTAAATTAGTTATTTTAGAAGGGTTTGAGTGTATATAGGATGGTTTAGAAGGGTTTTAGTGTAAATAAGTTATTTTAGAAGGGTTTAAGTGCAAATAGGCTGTCTTAGTAGGATTAGAGTGTATATAGACTGCTTTACAAGGGGTTTGAGTGTAAATAGGTAGTTTTAGAAGGGTTTAAGTGTATATAGGCAGTTTTAGAAGGGTTTTAAGTGAAATATGTTATTTTAGAAGGGTTTGAGTGTATATAGATTGCTTTAGAAGGGTTTGAGTGTATATAGGCTACTTTAAAAGGGTTTTGAGTGCAAATTGGTTGTTTTAGAAGGGTTTGAGTGTATATAGGCTGGTTTAGAAGAGTTTTGAGTATAAATAAGTTGTTCTAGAATGGTTTGAGTGCAAATAGGTTGTTTTAAAAGGCTTTGAGTGTAAATAAGTTGTTTTTGACGGGTTTTGAGTACAAATAAGTAATTTTAGAAGGGGTTTGAGTATAAATAGGCTATTTTAGAAGGGTTTAAGTCTAAATAGTTTATTTAAGAAGGTTTTAAGTGTAAATAGGATGTATTAGTAGGGTTTGAGTGTATATAGGCTGCTTTACAAGGGTTTTGAGTGTAAATAGGCTGTTTTAAAAGGGTTTGAGTGTATATAGGTTGGTTAAGAAGGATTTGAGTGTATATAGGTAATTTTATAAGGGTTTTAAGTGAAATAGCTTATTTTAGAAGGGTTTGAGTGTATATAGACTGCTTTAGAAGGGTTTGAGTATATATAAGTTGCTTTAGAAGGGTTTTGAGAGAAAATTGGTTATTTTAGAAGGGTTTGAGTGTATATAGGCTGTTTTAGAAGGGTTTTAAGTGTAAATAAGTTATTTTAGAATATTTTAGAAGGGTTTCAATGCAAATAGTTGTTTTAGAAGGCTTTGAGTGTAAATAAGTTCTTTTAGAAGGGTTTTGAGTACAAATAGGTAGTTTTAAAAGGGTTTGAGTGTAAATAGGCTATTTTAGAAGGGTTTGAGTCTAAATAGGTTGTTTAAGAAGGTTTTGAGTGTAAATAGGCTACTTTAGAAGGGTTTGAGTGCATATAGGCTGGTTTAGAAGGGTTTTGGGTATAAATAAGTTGTTTTAAAAGTGTTTGAGTGCAAATATGTTATATTAGAAGGCGAGTGTAAATAAGTTATTTTGAAGGATTTTGAGTGCTAATAGGTAGTTATAGAATGGTTTGAGTGTAAATAGGCTATTTTAGAAGGGTTTTAAGTGAAATAGGTAGTTTAAAAAGGGTTTGAGTGTATATAGGCTACTTTAGAAGGGTTTGAGTGTATATATAGGCTGTTTTTATTGTTTTCTTATAAGTTGATCGTGTTATAGCTTAATATGTGTTCTTAAAATAATTTTAATTATTATTTGTAGACTCGACACTCTGATGCAGGTATCGATGAGCGATTTCTTTGCTCGACCACACCACTCCGTGCACCTCACGTTACGATTTGCTTGTATGTCTTTATCGATGGTACGACAAAGAACGCATTTGTAAGTATTACTTAAAATGTTTTAATTTTATTTTGTTTATTAGTTAATTAAAATGTTAATATTAATATTTTTATGCTTTTATGACACAGGATGCCTATAAGGCGACTATACAGACTAGGGATGGCAATTTCGAACCGAACCGTGGATATCCGAACTGAACTGAACAGAAGTTGACGGTTATTAACTGGTTTGACGGGATATGGGGTGGGTAATGGGGATAACCGAAATGAAAAATTGGGGAACGGTTTGGTTTTGGTATTAGCAGTACCCATCCCATTACCCGCCCAATTACCCGAACCGCTTATTTAGTACTAATATAATTTTACCCATATTTTCATACAAGTATTTACCATATAACTTAGGTATATATATGTTAGATTTAAAACACTAAAATTTAAATATTTTTCTCAATTATGTGAATCTGTCGCTCAGTGTGCTTAGTCGTTCACTCCTCTTCATCACTTAATTCACTACTGGAAACACGCTAATTACTGTCGGAATATTTACTGTCGGAATTTTCCGACAGTAATTACTGTCGGATATGTGGAAATTACTGTCGGGATTTCCGACAGTAATGCTAATTTTTTGGCGGGATAAATATTACTGTCGGAAATAATCCGACGGTAAATATCCGGCGATATCTGGTATATTCTCGGAATATACCTTTTCGTCCGACGATATTCTTGTGGCCTAGTCCGACGATAATTTTCCGGCGATAATTAAGGGAATATTCTTGAATATTCGTTTTGCATCGTCGAATTTTGGAGATTAAAATCTTGTCCGGTTCGGCGATAAAATTCGGCTTGATATTTCGACGGAGAATTTCTGTCGGAGTTCTCCGACAGTAAATTGAAATTAAAACCCTAAATCGAACAGCCCTCCCCAAATCGACATACTCCTCTCTCTCTCTCAGTTTCCACTCTCTCTCTCTCTCAGTTACCTCCCTCTCTCTTCCTTGGCGATCTCGCCTCCGCCGCAGTCCCCCCGCGTCACCAGCCCTCCCGGCGGTCGCCCAGCCTCCTCAGGCGTCGCCACCGCCCCCTCAGTAGTGCTCTCTCTCTCTCTCGAGTTCACTCTCGCCACCGCCCCTCCAGTAGCTTCTTGCCCGCACCACCATCCCTCCGGTTCGTCTCTCTCTCTCCTGCGCCCGCCGCCCCCTCTCGAGCCCTAGGTATATATATTTTTAATTTTTAATTTTTGTATTTAATTTATGTTTTGTTTTAAATTTTGTAAAAAAATTGTATGTTAAGTATTTGTTGTTTATATTTTTATGTTTTTTTTTGAGTCCGTGCCGCTCCGCCGCGCCACCACCGCCGCGCCACCGCCACCCTCTCGCTCTCCTTGTGCCACCGCCGCGCACGCCCTCTCTCTCTCTCTCCCTAGGTAATTTCTAATCTTAACAAGGAACATTCAATTAGGGACGAAAGGAGTAAAATTTATTTTGTTTAACTTGAGCGATTTGCTTTGATTTTTTTTTTTGGTTATAAATACGTAATTACATATGATTTTTGTTGTATTTATGTTTGTTTTGCGAAAAATATACGATGGTGGAGAAAGATCCTTTTGCCCCCTCTTGCTCTTCTCTCCGACCATCTCTCTCGATCGAACACGGGTTGTGATGCCTTTCTTTATATTTTTTTAAGGCGAATATGGACATAAAATATGGCCTTGGGAGTCAAATAATAGCAACTCATATTCTTTAATTCAATGTTATGTTGTGTTCTCTATTGTGGTGAAGGCGGGCTTATTTGGTAGAGTTGTTGTTGTACATTATTATACGTGAGAAGAAAGACGAACATTTCCATTTTGGATTTAAAATCAAATAATAGCAACTCATATTCTTTAATTCATTTTGTTTAACTTGAACGATTTGTTTTCGGGTAATTACTAATTAATGGGGAGTTTGATATTGAGTTTTGAAGGCTTAAAATCCTTTGTTGGAATTTAAAATCCTTTGTTTGATATTGAGTTTTGAGTTTTGCTTATATGCTGCCTTTGTTTATTTTATATTTAGTGAAGCTTAAATTTAAGTTATAAATATGTTAATTATTTTCACATGTCTTGCTTATAGTATAAATTTTTTGATAGTATAAATTTAAGAAGTGATAAATTTTAGCATTTGTTAATGTCGTGCTATTACATAATACTATATGTTTTGATATTATAAATTAATAGCATAAATTGATAGTAGTTTTTTTTTAAGGATATTATAAATTGATAGTAGTAGTTATTACTTGTTAGCAAATGTTAGAAAGACCAAAATTGATGTTCTACCTATGTTTAGACACATGTTGGTGTCTTCTAACTACTACTATCAAATTACTTTCGGTTTTTTTTAACTGCATATCTCATGTTAACTGAGTTTATCCTTAGAATAGAAATAATGTATGGATTGTATGACGAGTATACTATGTCATCATGTCACTATATTGGGGATTTTAGATTATGAGACACTTGGACCCTAAAACTGCCCAGTCTGGGCAACTTAGATCTACACTGCTTCTGTTGACCTCTTTTTTTACCTCTTGAAGCATCTGGCTAACAAAACTTGATGCGTCCACAAGGATAATGTGAAAACTGATAACTTTTAACTTTGTAAGCTTAACATAAATAGCTTATAGAATGACGGAAGCTTATTGCATCTGATCTTTTCATAGGCGAGTGCAAGCATTGATTCTTCTTTATTACTTG